>JAMKCH010006253.1:0-89347 GCA_023653785.1 Ophioderma brevispina
TCTACTTGCAATCTTACAATTCTACACTGACGTTCAGAAATTTGACGTGGGAGAAAAAATGAGCAGATTACACCAATAAAGCTATGAACACCTACAGATATCACAACCCATTGTATAACTATTTAGTAAGCCTTAAATTTGGCTGGAGATTCCAGCAGTGTCTCCACACTCATCACGCACCGATGCTTACACGGCTATGGTTCGTCAGCCTACACAAGTGTCTGCGCCACTTCATTCCATATGCGGTTCCCCTCCGATGACAGTGCATGACTTTTGCCATTTTGCTTGAGCTGTTCTGGTGAGGGGGTACACGGACGATTTAACAGGAGGTGATATTCCAATATCTTTTCGTTTTCTTTCTTAAACGAGTGGGATTTTAAGCTTATTGTGCATATGAAAGGATCCATGGAATGCGTGGGGAAAGCTGTGTGGGATGTTAAATGTTACCGGTTACGGCCAAATGGTTTGAGAAGTGGGGGAGGGGGACCTATACAGGGGGTCAAATTATTCCTATTTTGTTGTGCAATAGGCTTTCTGTTTGTATCCTAACTTAAAATCCCAGAGAGCTTAAGGGTTGTTTTGCAATCAGGGTACATTTGGACTGAACAACATATTGTGGCCTCAATTAAAAATTATATCCACTTTTATTTGTTATTGGCCACTATTATAGGTTCAACTACAATCGGTTTTTGCTCAACAAATGAACAAAACAAATGTATATTTCCAGACAAAACAAGTCTCATTTGACCTTTGTAAATTCCTAAACCGGTTAATTATGGACATCTAAAACATACTGAAACATAACTGAGAAATCAGGATTAACAACTTTAAAGTTTGTCTAAAATCTATATATTCAAATTTTTGTATGAATCTGATTTTGTTATGTCCAATGATTTGGTTTAATTTACCTGCAAGCCCTGAATATCAACAATCACAAATTTCTCTATTAGGCCAAGAAAAAAATTACTAGTTTCTCCTCCCCCTTGCCCATATAAAAAAAAAAGCAAAATTTTAAAAATTGATTGTTTTGCTGTCAGGACCTTTTCTAGTCTCGTTTGCAGCTAGTTTGTTTCCTATTTATTTACAAACAAAATAGCAAAATTTTAATATGAAATAATGAACATGTAAAGCATGTGGCAGACATATATGGATGTCTTGACCAAAATACATTTGATCTATCACTTTTGTTTTGGAAAAGGCAAAAAAAAAAACCCTCATCCTCCTGTTTGAAAAAAGATAGGACAATAAACAAATATTTTTTTTTAAATTGACCTTAAGGTTATATGTTGGTTACACCAAGAGTTTAAAGAAATGCAAACTCCAGAGAGGAAAGCGCAAGAAAAGGCGGCAGGTCTGTAAATACCCTAATCAAAATTTTCCATTTCATGACACACAGACAAGCAATATCCTTGTGTGTTTTGGACTTTTACGTTTGGGTACCATAAAGGTTAAGGATAGGGTTAGAGGAAACTTCCGGTAAATGGTGCAGGTGTGAGAGGGAACTAAAATAGCCCCTCTAACAGCCTATGGATTTTAAGCACGTACAAGTACAATTAGTAACTAATATATCCTGACTGGCAATGTCATTTATATTATCCAAATCATAATGGGAAAAAAGATGTTTTAATTTTATTCACCAAATACAATAGAGTACCAGTGTGGAACACCTGGGCGGCATAACTTCTTTGATGTGAAAAACATGGCCACAAATCTGAGTTGCCGGGACTGATAACATTACCTATGAAAACAGATTAACTTTGGCATATCACTAAGGCAATACATGCACTGCACATGAAGTGATGCATTATGCATGCCTTGCACTGGATCAATTATGGATTAACATAGATCTAGCCCAAACCAAAATTATAGGATTTTCATAGTAGACGCACAAACAGATTCTTCTCACAATTGGCAATGATTCAAAGCTTATCAACATTGGTATGGGCATGAAAGATTACTTAACCTTGCTATGGATTTATCCATCTCACTCAATTGAAAGTAAAATCTACTAAGGCCACTTTGTTAACCAGAATGCCATGTGGTTCTGGATGTCAAATTGAAACTGTGCCCATAGAATAGTTGTGCTAAAATTGTTTCCGTGCTGTGCATCCATAGGGAGGGATTGTCAGAAAATGATGGGTTTAAATTTTCAGGCTGCTTCCCCTTCTTTAAGGGGGAGGGGGTGTTACTACAGGGGAAATTTTAAATTGAGCCAAATTGTGTTTTAATCACATTGAACATGTTCGTCTCCTTATAACTAATATAAGGATTAGAAAAATTAAATATTTGCCTAGGTTTGAACAAGCGGTAAACCCCCATAATGATTCAAGGTCATCCTGGGGTAAAATTTATCAATGCTTCGATTTTGTTGAAACTTGTGTCAAATGGTCAGATTTTTCTTAATAGGATCCAAAATGTACTATTTTACAGCGCTGTGAACATTTGGATAATTACATAACAAAATATATCAATGGTCTACGTAGTCTATGGGGGTCACCAAAACTTTCCCTAAGGAGGCTGCACTGGTGACATCACCAAATCAGTTAAAATGCATTTCTACTTAAGTATGACAAGAGAAATAATTGACACCACTTTCAACAACATCTAAGCATTTACCCCAGGGTGACCCTTGAACCATTATGGGGCTATACCACTTTAACTAAAGGTTGGAACTAGGAAATATATATATATTATTCTAATCATTATAAGAGGATGAACGTTGAGTTTTAAACCACAATTTGACTCTTGGTTTTAATTTTTCCCTGGACAAAAACTCCCCCGTGAGAAGGAGACAGAAGCAGCAGTCAACAATTTGTACCCCAGCAATTTTCTAACGTCTAGGCCCCTCCTATGAAAGGCCAAAACGCAACAAAATCAATTTTAGCAAGAAAATCCTACGGGAATGCACACCATACCACACCAGAGGGTGTTTTGAATCAATCCCATGATGCAGTGCAATGTTCCTATAATCACTGTACTAAACTCATGCAAGTACTTACATGTAAGTGTCAGAACCCAAACATATCTAATCATGCTAAAAATTCCCTATTACAAAGGTGTGTGGGCTTAAATGAGTGTAAAAGTCAGGGGTTTTTGTGTTTTAGAATAGGATTTTGTGGATTGACAGACCCTCCCTGAGGTGAAATTTCCCAAAACTGGTGATTGTGGGATTGACTCATGGCGCAAATTAGTAATAGTCTTAAGGTAGGATCATCAGATAGAATGGTCTGACAGAAACTGACCACAAAATCAAATCCCCTAAATCAATTTAGTCCAAACTTCACTATGGTAAGGATTGAACATTCCTCCACATATTTTTTTTTTTTTTTTAAATAATTTGGAGAAATGTTTTAGTGTTTTTACATAATGTTTAACAATTTCCTAATTTGTCATACTTTGTCTCAGGCCTAATGGAAAGGTTCTTTTAACTGCAACTCAGGGATATGCGTATAACAAAATACCTAAAAGCAACATTGGCTTTTAATAAAGTGTTTAATTCTTAAGGAGAAATTATTTTAGGGAAAAAGTTTAGGAAAATTAAAAACACCTGTTATTCAAATAGAAACAATCTGCATAATCTAACGTAAAAATTTTCTTAAATTTGAATTCCTTTCATATGACACCTATGTCAACACAAGGAGTTGCAGTTCCTTCTAGGAAAACTTATAAAAAGTTGGATACTTCGGTATTTCTAGAATACTCAGCCAAAAAAGTGTTGTTGCAACCAACTGTTCATTGTTTTTTGTTTGGATGACTTACTATGGGATACATTCTTTGGGCGGTCTGAATTGAGATTAGATCAAAAAGGCCTTTCCCACAGACGTCTAGATATTGAAGCCCCATTTTTTCTGCACTATGGTCTGTACAGTTTCTTCAAACACAAACTTTTATTGATCTTTGTTTTTTTCTGTACTAGTGGCATACACAATCAGAATGTGTAGTTGTCTTAAGATCACCATCACTGCAATGTCAATTTATGGGAGATGGTAGACACATTCATATCTCAAACACTTACTATTTGGCAATTTGTTTTCCTTTCAATTTGAAACAATATCATGAATTGTACAAACTTGTCCCATATTTAACAATCTCATATAATAACTTTCCACTTTTTTGATCCAAAACTTGTCCCATATCTAGAAAGCTCATATGATAAATTCACTTTTTTCCTCTCGCATAAATTCACTCTTATTATAAGTATCACCTCATACTGTCCTTCCGAGCAAATAAAAACAATGTTATAGCTGAATTCCGAACTAATTTTGAGTGGATTACAGCAACCATTTGAAGGAAGATGTTGATATGAATATACACAAAAGAAAGCCTTGCCTTCTTAAACTAAACTAAAAGCATGACTTAACACGCGCATCAGTTTTGTTCTTTTAAAGAAGAGCTAAAATTCACCAAGTGTAAAATCTTAAATTGCTGTTAGTCCTCATATGAGTGAAATTTTTGCTTAAGCCTAAAAAAAAATTGTTTTGATTGGCGTAACCCGACCGAACCCCTCTTTTTTTACCACCGACCCTAAATATATTTATTTTTTTTTTAAAAAAAAAAAAACGTTTTTAAAAAACCCGTAACACCACTATTTTCATTGAGTATCGCGATATATGCCTCCACCCCGGGTCGGCAACCCACCGTCTGAGTCAAATAAAAAGATGTGTTAAATAGAACAGTGAAGAGTGCCCTTTTGTTTTTGTAGGTGTGTCATATATTTTGTGTTCTGGTAGTTGAAAACAACCCCGGTTAAACATAAAAAAAAAAGAAACAAATCCGACTTACCTACCCCTATTTTTTTTCTATGTTACCCAATCAAACAATTTTTTTTTTAGGCCTTAGGTATAAGACCTTTATTATTACTGATATCGCTGTCTGACTGAATTGGCACACTAGAAAATAATTTGGGGTCCTGTTGATTGCATGGATGTAAGAAGTCTGAAGAGTAAAGCCTGAATGACCTGAAAAGTGTGTGAATTGGGCTTAAAAGCCCACAAACCCCGGCTGAAAATAATAAAATTGCGGAACATTTTTTATTAACAGAGGGCGCTTAATTCAGGCTATTTTGCCTGAAACTTACATCCTTTTGATTGTCAAGACCCAGATGCAAAATTTTTTTGGGGGGGTTGTTCAAATAAATTTCTTCCATCCCCACTCCCCACGAAGATGGCCGAACAAAATAACGTTTGGGTTTAATGATGTAGATACACTTCTTATGCAAAGTGTCATGGCATGGATTTAGACTTTTTATTAAATTTAGACTTGTTTTGTTTTGCTATTAAAAATGCTTGGACAATGGATATTTGGACCATTTTTTAAATTACAGTTAGACTTGTTTTGTTTTGGGTATGATAAAACTCCCATGTTTCTTGCTTTACTTGCAAAAGCATTTGAATCTTTTTTTTTTTTCCATTTTTTGGTTTTGAGGGTCGTGGTGGTGAACTATCACCAACTCCTCAATCCCTGAATAATGGGCCCTGCTGTGGCAGAGTGCACCACCTAAAAATATTTTTTAAAATAGCCTTATGTCCCGGGTGGGATGATCTAAGAGCTGGATTGTACCATGGACCTTTACCTATTTAGAATAATACACCACCCCCATCATTGCTTGAATAACGGATGCACCAATGACAAGGAAGTTTGTTAGGCCTTTAGCTCTGGTAGGCTAAGACCGTTGTTGACAGTTAAATGTTTACAATATTGTGATGTCACACAGGTCATCTGCATAGGCAAAGGCCAAGTGGTTTTATTTCTCTGAGGTATGGAGAAGGCCATAAGGGAAATTGAAGGGGATTCACAAATAATTTTCTTCTGGTAATTACAGAAGGCCTATAATTGTAAGATGCTGTTTGTTGCTATCTTCAGTAGATAGCATTAAACATTTTGTATTGTTTTCTCACTGCTAACTTCCAAAATTATTGCGTAAAATTTACGGGCGAATGATTAACCTTTCTTTAACATAGACACAAAAGCAAGGTTATTAAGGGACCCTTTATCTATTGAGCACTCTTCAGAGAGCACACTGCCAAAAAAACAGCTTGCTAAATACGACCATCAAATTTTGTGTTTTGTAAGAAGAATGGTGTGAACCTTTAGTCTTATTAATGCCAAACCAAATCGGGTGGAACTTATTATTCCTTGATCTGCATTTCTCAACATCCCTATCTAATAATAACAAGTTCATTGTGCATTTCTTTTCCCCAATCAACATATCCTACGTAAAAAAAGGGCCTAATACACATTCAACCTAGAAATATCGCTGAGTGCTAATCTTCTTCAACGCGGTCAGCAAAAACTCGAGCCACATACCTTTCCCAAAGTGCTACTTTTGTAGAAATAAAACATTTCATGAACCAAGTGGTCCTGATGGTACATGTGTCCGAATAATGGCTCTCTCAAAGTGCCCCCATAGGACCAATGTGTTGTATTTTCTCATCAAGTTTATGAACTGAATTATATAAATTAACGACACACCATTTAGTCGCTAACACATTGGTATCAGATCACATGTTAGAAAACGCTTTGCGAGGGGAGGGGCGGGGGAGGACCACGAGAGAGGGGGAGGAGGAGACCGGCCCCCTCCCGCCACCCACCCCCAGACAGCTGTATATACGAACTCTCCACTGAACACTTATTGAAATTAAAACAAAACTAACCCATCATATATATTTTACTATTTTAACATGTAAATGTAATTACCTATAATTAGTGGAACCCCTTAATAAAATTTCAAATTGTTTCTGTCAAAGCATGGGGAAAAGGGTTGTGGGAAAAACAAAATATTGCAAGGCTTTCTGCACCCACCCCGGACAGATTGATATACGAACTATCCATGAACATTTAGCTGAAATTCAAACCACAACTTAACCCATCACTAGATTTTACTAAATAAAAATTGCTTCTACCTATAAGATTATAAAGTGAACCCAGTCGAAATTTCAAATGGTTTTATATCAAATTTGCATGGGAAAAGGTGTTTTGGGCGGGAAAGTAAAGAGTGCAAAGGTTCTGCGCACAACCCCCTCCCTACAGCACACCCTGAGCGCTATAGGCTCTACTTGCAGGGGCTCTTGCCATGACTATTACATAAAACCCCGGCCCCAATATGCAGGGGACTGATATAAAAAAAAAAAATGACCAAAATGAGTCAACCCGCTACAAAAAATACGTCCTCACAGTATGACAAAAAAAAAATCCAGTTATGACTCCTTGCAAGAAAAAAAAACCTTGCCTCCAAAAAGCCAAAGAAAAAACGACAGCCCGATAGAGTTTATCGATCGTTTGTTAGGACGCTTGGTACCTTGCCTTCATAATTCTTTTATCTTACACTTTACTGGACCTTCTCGTCGTTCATTCAAACTTCACCGTGCCTCGGCATTGAACTGTTAATGAATTGTGGAGATAACACTTATATAATCGCAAGTCCTGATCAGGTTGTCCTGAAACAATGAATCTTTCAGCGCACTTAGATAAATGATATGAAATTTCCCATCAACACAGTGGGAAAAGTTTGATTACCATGATAAAAATGAAGAGCTTCCGCGCTTCGCGAAGAAGCAGGGGGATAACCCCCCTCCCGCACTTCACCCCCCGCGACTCCCGCGGCGCCGTGGCTGCTACGCAGCCATTACATCCAACGCAAAAATAGCAAATTTATCTTGGCACCCCCCTCAAGTGAGGTCTGGATCCGCCCCAGGATAACACACACACACATTGTCAATACCATTATATGTGAATCCTGTAATATTTATCCGGATTAGATCGCTAACACGTCAAAAACCCCTTAGTTCACCTCATATTTTCGCTTCAGATCAAATAAAAACAGTATTGTTTGAGATATTACGAATAATTTTGAGTGATTTGCAAGCGGCCATCGACGGACAGATGTATGACTGATATGAATACAGACAAAATGAAAGCCTTGCTTTTAAAAGCATCACTAACACTCCCATCAGTTTGTGCTTTTAAATTGAAAGGGAAAAATTCACCAAGTGGTAAAATCTTTAATATCTGCTTATTCCTCATATATGTGACATTTTGCTTAGGTAGAAGACCTTTATTACTATAATCTGAGGCTGAATTGGCATACACTAAAAATAATTGGTCCTGTGATTGTCAGGGATGTAAGAGGTCTAAGAGTCTGAAGAGTAAAGCCTGAATGGACCGAAAAGTGTGGGAATTTGAGCTAAAAGCCTCCAAACGGGCTAAATAAATAAAAGTGGCGGAAATTTTTGAGTAACCGAGGGCCTGAATTCAGGCATTTTGCTGAAAACTTACAATCCTTGTGATTGTCAGAACCAGATGCAAATTTTTGTGTTCAAATAATTTCTTCCATCCCCACTAAGAGGGCCGAACAAAATAAAGTTTGTGTTATGATTAGATAACAACTTGGTATGCAAAGTGTCATGGATGGATTTTATCTTTTTATTAAAATTTAGACTTGTTTTGTTTGCTATTCCAAAATTCTATGGACATGGATATTTGGACTCATTTTTTTAATGAAATTTAGACGTGTTTTGTTTTGGTGATCAAAATCCCATGTTTCTTGCTTACTTGCAAAAAGCATTTGAAATTTTTGTTTTTCTTTTGGATTTGAAGGGGAGTGGGTGCCTTCCCCGGAATATGGGCCTGCTGTGCAGAGTGCAACCACTAAAATATTTAAAAAAAATAGCCATGATGTCCTGGGATGAATACTAATAGTGATTGACCAGGACCCTTTACCTTTTAGAATAATACACCACCCCCATCATTGCTTGAATACATATGCAACAATGACAAGGAGTGTTTAGGCTGAGTCTGTAGGGCTTATTACTTTGTTGACATGGTTAAAATGTTTACAATATTTTTTGATTTCACACATGTCCTCTTCCGCATAGGCAAAGGCCAAGTGGTTTTATTATATTTCTCTGAGTTATGGAGAAGGCCATAATGGGGAAATGAAGGGGATGTCACAATCAATTTTCTTCTCTGGTATTACAGAAGGGCTATAATTGTAAAGATTCTGGTTGTGTTGCTATCTTCATAGATAGCATAGAAACAATCTTGTATTGTTTTCACTCTAAACTCTTAAAAAACTCCAAATATGCGTAAACATTTACTGCGAATTGATTAAATTTTCTTTAATATAGAACACAAAAGCAAGTTATTAAGGAAGGCCTTTAGCTTTGAGAGCCCTCTTCAAGAGCACACTGCCCAAAAAAAATCTTGCTAAATACCGACCAATCAATGTTGTGTTTGTAGAAATGGTGAACCAGTTAGTCTTCAATATTTGCAACAAAAAGTTGGACCTTTATTATTCCTTGTGCATTTCTCAACAGCCTACTATAAAATAACAAGTTCATTGTGTCATTTCTTTTCTTCCCCAATCAACATCTTTAATTCTACGTTAAAAAGTGCCTATACACCTAGAAATACCAATGCTAATCAGTTCTTCAATGCGGGTCAGCAAAAAATGAGCCACATACCTTTCCCAAAGTGCTTACTTTTGGTAGAAAATAAAAACATTTTCATGGAACCAAGTGGTTCTGATTGTACATGTGTCTAATAAATGTCTCTCTCAAAGTGCCCCATAGGCCAATGTGTTGTAATTTTCTATCAGTTTATGAACTGAAATTATGATAGAATTTAACGACACAACATTTAGTCAGCTAAGCATTGGTTCAGATGATGTGAAAATCTCAACTTTTCTAGATAAATTGGGATGATGAGGCAATGGTTCCCATTTTAAACGCACCTTTAAATTAAGTTACACAATTTTATGGTTGAATAGCACTCTGTACTTAAAACATCACTTCAATGTTTTTAACCAGAGGGTGTTTTGAATCAATCCCACAATGCATTGCAATGTGCCTATACTGTACTGTACAAAACTTATGTCAGTACTTAGGGATAAAAAGTGTTCCAAAAGTTTAAGAACCACAGGACATGTCACAATCATGCTAAAAATTCCCTAAGTACTAATGCTTTGTGGGTGAAAATGAGCATAAAAGTCAGGATTTTTATGTGTTAAGAATAGGATTTTTGTGGGATCACATGACCCTGTTGAGGTGAAATTTCCCAAAAATGGTGCATTGTGGGATTGACTCAATACACCCTCTGGTTTTAACATTCAAAAGACTCATACTCTACAATCAAAGCACTCATATCAAAATTCTACTACAGTCATCTCTCACAAATTCCCACCTCTTATTTCAACAAACCCCCTGATTTTACTGTCATAATACACGCTGAACTTTCTCACATTATCCAGAAAAGATCCTACCTAATCCAGAACTGATTTCCTTGGTCTGCTTTCCAATTTTCAAGTAATAAAGAAGCGGTTATATTTAACCCAGCACATAACTGCAAATAGCAGCAATGTTGCCCTTCAATCAGCCAGTTAAATCCACCTAAATTGAAGAGAAAGCATGATTTGTACATCTGTGATAAGCCATCAACTACTTGCCAATTTTGCCATGTACAAACAAGGCCACATAGTAATATGCAGTTTTTTCTACCCAGCATAACAAATATTCATGATTAAATCTTTATTGTTTGCACTCATTAAAATAGTGCTCTTTCCATTTCGAGGAACAGATGTAATAGGGATGCTAGTGTTTAGCTGCCTTAGAATGCTGGATAATTCTGTCTGACTTGCAATTGAGCTGGAAATAATTCTGTCAATTTTGACATTCCTGTATCATTTTTATGTAATATACATGTATGCATCCGGCCAAGTCAAGCTTAAAGGCTGACTCAGAGATTTCAAAATATATTTTTTGTGTGTACATGTATTGATTAAAAATAGTGAACTAGAACTAAAGATAGTCGCCTAAAATACTCAATTCCAAAGGTTGAGATGAATCTGATTTTCATTTTGATGAAGTAAACATTTATGTATAGAAGAAAGTGCCATAGGATCCGGAATTTTATAACAAAGTCATGATTTTCTATATGAAGGACTTCAATATGAGCTTAGCTATTTCACACAGTGATTAGTATATGGAAATGTATTATGTATATATGCAAAAAACGTGATTTGTTTGAAAATTGAGGCCCCCCGACAGGGAGCAAATATGAAAATGAGCTCATTAATATGCACAAATAATGATGCCACAGTGCATGGATATTAGTATTACTTGCATGTACCACATTACAAATTTGGATATTGGCATCTAGTATAAGTCCACCTTTGTAGTAATGATCCAATCAGAGGAAATATGCAAATGAGCTCATTAGCATATACATTAGCATGCTACCCTTCCTCTGTGAGAGTTTTACTTTTCAATATTCTCCCACGGTTGTTATTCGTAAGTTTCATTGTAATCCGTTTTGTAAAGCATAAACTTCATTTTTTGAAGTTGTAATTTTAAGGCGTATATGGTTTGGATTTCTAACCACATTAATAAAAGAGAAACACCCACAAAATATAATTCATACCCCAAAGTCAAAACTAAAATAGCTCAGAAATTGCGTGGTCAGTTAAAGTACACAGAACCATGTCTATTTTCGGTTGTTTTCAGGGCTATTTTTTTTATCTCCAATCGTCCGCAAATAGACACGCATCATATTGTTCAAATTAAGAGCAATATCTAAGGACTCGCGTCATCTAACTTTATTTGCATCTGAAGTGTTTATTATTCCTCAATTATGTATGCTGTCTTTCACACGCACAAAAAGAAATGCATAGATATTGAGACAGAACTTTGTAGTGGAAAGGTGACATTTTACGTTATTATCTGAATTATATAAATCAAACTTATTTTTGGTTGCAAAGACGATCGGATTAAGTGCTCCTCCTCTATAACTAGGCATTATAGTGATTTTTAAAGGTCCTGGAATTAACCGTTTTGTAAGTATTTATGTCATAGCAATTTTTATCAACAAGCAGTCCAGTGACTGCCTGCATAGGCAACAACATGTAACATCTTCCTCAATCAATATTTGGCACCACTAAATTCAGCACAATAACCTTAAAGGGGCATTTCGTGATCCACAGCCTCGTCCCTCCGACTTACCTAAAAAAAGTTGAGATTTTCATATCATCTGAACTGTTAACATTAGTAATCCATGTGTGCCAAATCTTACATGCAAATTCGGTCGTGTGTGTAAGAAATTTGCAATTTTGTATTTTCTGTCCGTAAACGGACAGAAATTATAGCACAGTGGCCTGTGGGACCGTGGGAAACGAGTATTTGCTCATAACACAAAACTGCAAAGTCAGGATCATCTCAAAAGTTGTGAATGAGCTTTTCCCAAGGATATCTAGTGAACAATGAATAAAACAAGGTGCTGGAATCACAAAATGCACCTTTAAATTGTCACCAAGTGGTTTTTAATGTTTTGGTTTATTTTCTATTGAACTTTTCTTCAAATGTGTAAATTCAATTTATTTATGAAACACTTGAAACTATCCTTTAGTACAAACATGTGAAAAGATGAATGTATTTGTACTTTTTTCTGAAGCTCAAATAGTAAAGAAATAAATAAGTTTCATTGTGGGATTGAGTTCAGGGAAGCGTTGAGGTAAGAGTTCCATATGTACCCCTCTTCAAAGTTCTATGTAACAAATTCTTTTTTATTTTTGGCCTTAGGGTTAGGGTATTTGTTAGTGTAAGGTCATAAATAAAAATTAATTTGTTTCCTGTACAACTTTTAAAGGGGTACATATGGAACTTTTTCCAGCGTTGACAAGCAACATGTTGCCCAATTACTAATGTTTCCTGGATCAGAATGACAACTGGCATGCATGCAGGCAAGCATACACTGGGGCACCCTTTTGGGGGGAAATGGGGAACTTGCCTTTCTTAGACCCCAGAGGTCACACACACTGAACCACCTGCTGAGTTGATGTGTTGTCATGAAAATATTACAACTCTTAAACCTCCTCAGTGGTGGGGTTACAACAAGGTGGTTTTGATTGCATCTTTGTGATTGTCTGTAACTCTGATCTTAACCCACTGACATCTACCGGTCATTTTCATTGGTTGCACATTGGGTTATATGATATATTTAGCCAATTAGAGACATGGTGAGAAAAGCTTTAAAGGTCCATGGACATGGCTGAGTAGACATTTCTTAATTTCTTACATTTTCGTACCTCAACAGTATCCTGATCATATCGCAACACAGATTTTTAAAAGTGAACATCGGGAAAGTGTTAAATTTCAAGGATAAATATACCCAACTGACAGGGCCTTCTCCTGTTTTCGCGAACGCGTATCAAGATGCTGGAGTTGGATTTGACCCCGTTAATGACGTCAGAGTAACAAGTTGTAAACAAAGCTCACACGTGGGCTAACCGCACCGCACAGTCCAGGTATCTCTCCTTGTCGGTTTCTTTGTCTGGTAACTTGAATAAAGCTATTCTGTTCTGATTCTCCCTATCGGTACGGTCGCCGCTGGTGCAGCCGTCGACAATACAGCGCATTATTATCGTAATTTTAAGGCACCAAATCAAGAAAAATTATGCCATATGATACAGCACGTACGACGCATAAGTCAACTGTGTACGTATGCAAGAAAACTGGGCCACGCGCACGTCCGTTCCACGATGACGATCATGGACGCGTATCGCGTATTTGTTACTCGGACGTCAGACGCGGGTCATCGCTGCCAGCGCGACAATCACTTTCGTTTTGGAATTTCCTTTGAAAGCCTGTCCAAAACACATGATATTATGACCAAATTTTATCAAATATACGGTTACTCAATTACTAAAAAAAAAAAAAAAAAAAACAGCGTTGACAAGCAACATGTTGCCCAATTACTAATGTTTCCTGGATCAGAATGACAACTGGCATGCATGCAGGCAAGCATACACTGGGGCACCCTTTTGGGGGGAAATGGGGAACTTGCCTTTCTTAGACCCCAGAGGTCACACACACTGAACCACCTGCTGAGTTGATGTGTTGTCATGAAAATATTTACAACTCTTAAACCTCCTCAGTGGTGGGGTTACAACAAGGTGGTTTTGATTGCATCTTTGTGATTGTCTGTAACTCTGATCTTAACCCACTGACATCTAACGGTCATTTTCATTGGTTGCACATTGGGTTATATGATATATTTAGCCAATTAGAGACATGGTGAGAAAAGCTTTAAGGTTGTAGAGATATATAGGTCTATTTTGATTGGTTACTCAGAGGTTATTTCATGCTTTACCATACTATGTAATGAGCCAATCAGAGATACTGTAAGAAAGGTGGTAGACCTCACTTTTTATTTAACTTGGGCATTTTATTAAATTACTCTTATTATTTTGAGAATGAGGTCAAAAAAGGACAATTCTTTTACACTCAAGGTACAGTGTAAACGTGAATTTCCCATCTAATTCAAGTTACGTTATTACACACTAGTGGAGTAGTGGTATATGATAATTTCCCCAATTCCTCAAAGCTCTGCTGTCCCATTTCTAATGACAACACCTGCCTTTAAATAACATGTACCGTGCCATGTTGTATGGTTAATTTACAGCGCTCAAAATTAAAACACCACACGCAGAAACATGGACACACCCGTACATACAAATTATCTCTTTCATGCTGTTAGGGTTGCACATACTCAATTTGATTACCCAAGTCATGTAGCAACTATTCCCTACAACTTATTAAAGCTCTTGCAACTCCACTCACCGCATGGAATTACAAATGAACAAGGGCTGCTTGCTCATGAAAACCACCATCAAACGATACTTTCCTGGGAGGCGGGATGTCCATTCTGATTAAATTTAGCACTACTACTGCAAAGAAAATATCCTCCAGTCAACAAATAACAAACACTACTGTAACAATAATAAACCTACAAAAAAATCTTTAATGTCAAAGGTCATAGGTAAACCTTTTACAAGATTTTAAGTCCTTCTGATCACTTTGGCCATGATTCGACCAATAATAGCCTCGTTCCCTCAATACCACCAAGTTTTACCTAGACATAGTGGTCACTATGGTTGGTATCGGAATAACTCCTCCTATTTTTTTCTTCCTTTCTCATTTATACTGTGAAATTAGAGGATGTTTGGTTTGGATGATATGACCTTGAAATCATCCACATATGAATGAACCCCTATTGCACCATAACCCCAAGCCTGGTTTAAGTCCGACACTTAAGTTTTCGAACAAGACGTGAAAAACAAAAACCTAACCAAACTGGAACACATGCACGGACATGCACGTTATCGCAAAATCACCCTACTGCTTTTCAAGCCAGTGGAATAAAAAGAAGATATGAATCAATAAACTTGTACGAGGCACATCTGCAGTGAGCATGGCTCTGCAGAATCCGGCAAAAGTTATAATTCTGTGGATCAAATGCACATGTCATAAATAAGAAATTTTCTTACTTTAAAAATGCCAATTTATACTACCAATTCCATTTGCCCATTCTTTAAACAGAAACTTTTAAGATGAGCAAATATTGTCCATTGCTTGGACAACTTACAGCAACACTTGTAGGGCACTGTGTGGGATTACATTTTCAATCACGCATAATACTGCATTACTGCTGTGACAATGCTGTCAATGCGACAGTATTGCGTGTGTGATGCAAATGTATCACGCACATATGCATTCGCTGTTGATAGTAGTATAAAAAGTCATCAACTTTTATGATGCTGTGGTTACCCAGGGAGAGCCTTATTTTCACTGGTATTCTCAATGTGTAAATAAGCTCTGCTAATCTTTACAAATTTCAACTCAAAGGTACAATTAATTTCTGGTACAATTTATCTTTACAAAATGATGGCAAGACAGTTTCAATATTATAGTGTAACCTTTAAATGAGAGGAGGAGATTTTTTGATACAAATTTCTCTCAAACTGCACTTGATCAGCTGTAGACCACTTACCGAGAATGTTTCGAAGATTTATTGGACAAACTAGCACAAAAGAAAACTGCAAACATTGTTTTGAACTGCCTGCTATCGTAATCATCCCTAAAGAAAACCATGCTTTGATTTTCTGTCATGCAAGACAGAAAATACTAAATCATCATCTTATTACATAAAGACGGCATAATCGGCTTATCACTTCAGGTGTGATCCAATACATTGGTAAGCGTTCCAAATATGCAAAAAACCTGGGTTGGAAAAAAAAATATCTCTGGAAATGTCCTCCTGTCTCTTTTAAATAAAGTGTACCCTAAAATGAGCACCTTGATGACTAATTGTACAAAAATAACTATACTGCCCAGATGATGGATAATCAGCCAAGTTTCAAGAATTAATTACCCTTGGTAACCATGGTAACCATCCAAGACTAAACATTTTTTTGAAATATTAATTGACAAGACAGTGTGGATCCATGCACCACTGGTCATGCTGATATTGAACTTGGAGCATCACAAGGAGCCACTTGTGAACCTTATAAGAATGGACTTTTTCATACATGTACATGCACAGTAAAAAGAACTTAGTCATTGTATTGTGTTTATGGCTCTTTCTGCTATCTAGTTTTGAAATCAAATTGAATATTTGCATTAAAGCACTTGGAATAGGTTGCTGAACGTACATGGTTCTGATAGCATCAGTGTAAGGTCATACAGACTGTCCCAAAAAAAACTATACAATCAAAAATTAATTTTTTTAGCCAAAAATTTAAGTTCATCTCAACTGGAGTTTACTGATTCTTTTTAGGAGTGTTCCAGCTTTCATGAGATTTTTAGTTGGTGTAATTTGGGGGTCTGGTTCAAAAGTTATGGCTAATTATCTGAGGCAGTTGAAAAACCTGTTGGGTCAGTTTCGGCTATCCTGATATCAACAAAGTTGCCATTGAAAATCCCCTTCAAGACCTTCTTTATTGAAAATTAAAATAAAAAGTGGGTATAAAGTGCTGCTTCTTGTGATATTACATAATTTATAACATAATTTATAATGTCGCAATTGCTAATAAATACATGTAGCATTGGTAAATTCAATTCCAAACAGTCTTGTTGTCTCAGTTTTACTCCAGGTTTCAGCAGAAGGTTGAACCATAAAAACACCCTTGTTGAAAGTAAACTGATACCTTTGAACACAACCATCCTTTCCTTTATTGCTCTTTGCTGAACACTACTTTCTTCATCATATTCCTCCCTGGCATCTTGGAGGCAGTGGGGAATAGGGGAAGGGTAAATTGTCCCTCCACATTAGAGCATTGTCCACACATTTGTCCCTCAACAGACTTGTAGACTGTTACATAGTTTCAGCAGTCAAATTCCACATATTTCCATGAATTTCATGATTACTGTCCTCCTGAGAGTGAGTCCCTCATTTCACCCACAACATAATAATTTCTGGTGCTTTCACTGAAAAATAATATATTGATTAGTTCAATGCATGATAATACATTCACTCTGATCTGTACAATATTCTTTTGTTTGAAAAGGCTTTAATCCCACAATGATGCTACACGCTTTATACATTTAGTTTCTTGAACCTTCAGTGAAACTGGCCCAAGTGGTATTTTATCCTTTGTGTTCAACTGACAATATCTCCGCTTAGGGTCCATCAAATTGGATGGAATAAAAGCGAGGATTTAGCTTCGGATCTTGTCTAACAAATAAAGGCAAAATATATGGCAAAAATGTACAGTTTATATTTTTTATAATTTTTTTGTTTGATTGTATAGTTTTTATTGGGACAGTCTGTATAGTAGGGTCAAATTGAACTCAAGGTTAGTGATGGATATAGTACGACTAAGGGAAGCGAAGACGATGCATCCTCGGCATCAAATCTTAATGACACAATGATTTGGAGAGGTAAAGAAATTTTGACTTCCAACATACATAATCTTGATTTCTTACACAGAAAAAAAGAGCAAGGATGATAAATAAATGTCTACTGAAAAAAAAAAATTGAATTGCCTAATATTTGTACTAGTAGACATTCTAAATGACCACTGTTGGGTTTTTTTTCAGAACATACTGCAAACTATTTTGGCTCATTCTTATACTGTAACAGACACCAGATGATTATGTAACAAATGACTGTCTTTGCACACATCTGTACTGAAAACCTGCACACCAATTTCCCTTGTTTCATCATTCACTTATTTTAGAACTTTTTTGATTGCAGATCAGTAATAGAGTATGTTTATAATTTAAAGTCAAAGTTCATACTAGGGTACTCTGCTATCTACTCCTGATAGCAAGACCCATAGCAGCAATATCTTGGGGTAACACATACCTAGCCTATCTACCCCTGATAGCAGTACACATCCATGCTATTAGCACTCAATAACTAAGTTTTTGGCTTCTAATAGATGTTAACTATTTTGTACCACATTGATATTATGATGCCATCTATTTGGATATCAACATTATTTTGCATATCAAGGCTAATAATAGCATATATACTACCAGCTTGACTAATCTTCCACTGGCAGCAAAACACAACCTGATTATATGTAGTAATGTACAACAAGGTTATTTACCAAAATAAATACTGCATACCGAATGCTTTCTACTACTGATAGCAAAAATGTACTAAATATAATAAAGCTATCAAATGAAGCCTTCAAAAGCCATCTCTGGCAGTAATACCCAACCAAATGATATACTACATACGATGTCAACGCTTAACATAGTAAAATGCACCAGTAATTGTCTAAAATTAGTTTCCATAGAGCTAAATATAATTTAACTCTATGGTAGATTCACACAATAAAGCTACCCATCACCAATAACATCCCTTCTAATATAATTGTTCTGAATCAAAACTGACCATTGTTGTACAATTTCATTTTACAAATGTTATTGATTTTTTTATTTGTAATGATGACGCATTACTATCCTCACAACTATTATTAGTATCACTGAAACCATGTACCATCAAAACATTGTTCTAAGGTGTAATAAAATTGCATAAAACTCACACCTCTCTAAGCAGTAACTTGCTTCAAAATATGTCAGTCCGGATATGTTTGTCATTGCATCTGGCGTTTTCACTATCACCATTTGTGCAATTTAACGCAGACAATTGATCAAATATTGGCCATTGTATCGATTGTCGATGAATACCAATTCAAGGACACTCCTGGAGGAGATCCAACCCACTGATACCAGCTGACGACTTCTACCTACGGTGAAGGTAATATTTTATGAATGAATTACGGCTCAATTAGGATGTGGCAATGTTTACGGCAGATTCCTCTCTCTCTCTCTCTCTCTGGGGAGCGTGTTAATTATTGATACGGAATAGAAATGTGCGCTTGGTGACTGGTCCTTAATACCCTGGCAATGTTGTGATGCATTCTGTCCTTCAAATCGTTGGCACCAGATTAATAACCCTATTGGCTGTGGGTACAGACAATTCCACACTTTACCAGAGTAATTGGCAGGTATTTAACACCTATACCAAATACTGAAATTAAACAACATCCCTGATATTGGAATTTGCATCTCAGTTGAATTGGTCTTTTGCCTTCTGATATAAAAACTGACTTGGTAATTTGAAGCCTTCAGGTTTAACCCAAAGCAAAATAAACATGTTTTTCAGCTGCGACCTTTTCAGGGTTTTATGATCACTTAAGCCAGAATGGCCTTAACAGAAACAAAACTGCAGTTTCCAAAACTGAGTCCGTATTTATTTATATCATACACAGCCTTTTGCTTTTGTTAGTTTTCAAAAATATAGCTCAATAGGAGGAAAAACAAATTTATGTCATAATTTATTAAGGAATTATTCGGCAATGTCTTCGTGCATTTCTTGTTACTTGGTAGATTTTCAAACATCAGATTAGAAAAAATTCAAAAAAATATTCAGGTGGCTCTGATATTATGCGATGGTGGTTTTGATATTATGCGATGATGGTTCCTATACTCTGGCTCATAATTTCTTGAACATAACAATCGTTATGTGTACAGTGTATACGTGCAACACGATGGTACGCCATTTTGGCGGGGAAGCAGGCATACATTCTAAACTGTCCAAGAAATTAAGAGCCAGAGTTTGTTTATTTTGAACACAAAGGTTCTCACTAAAATGTACATGTACAACTTCTTAATCCCTGGACAGTGCCAGCCAATTTTTGATTGGTTATTCATAAAGTTATATGATATAATTAACCAATTAGAAACATGGTAAGAAAAGTTTAAAGGTGCATATATAAGGTAGGTTTTGATTGGTTATTCTAAGGTTATATCATGTTATATCATGTAAGAGCCAATCAGAGACAAAGAAAGGTGGTAGAGCTCAAGAAAAATTCATGTGACATATGAAAAATGAACCGATATCTTCCCTCGCTCATCATAGTTCCTCCACAAAGACTATCAAATTCATGTGCAAAAAGGTAATTGCAAAAAGGTAGTTGCAAAAGAAATAACCACTTGAAATCACTGGCCACCACGCTAATATAGAAAAACATTTTACTCACTTGCTAATGTCAAACATTTAGTTTTAAGAAATTAAATTTCAAAATATAACTTAGTCTTAGTTGCCATCGAAGTGCCTACTTTAATGTATCTTGCCCCTTTAAAAACATCTCAACTGCTTAAGGTATCAGTTCCCATGGCAACTATGATCATTTTTTTCTCATCTTACCCAAACCACCATAATCTCTGGTTCCTAGCATACAGTGAGCTTGCAGCTGAGAAAAGAATCTCCTAATACTTGTAATAGTGCAGATTTATTGGAAAAATTAAAATATAATGTCCAAATGGGTTTTTATAAGTGCTACAAAAACTTACTTCATCAATAAATCCTTACCAAATTGCATGAAATGTTAATTCAATATGAGGTGCAGTGGGCTTTTACTGCTGTGGACTAAGTACAGAATAAAACAAGGGCAATGGCCAATTACCTATTCTCCTTGGCGCTGAAACGATGTAAAATGTATGGTCCCCGTGACGTCTTTTTGCATTTTATAGCACACTCCCGAGCCATCATCAGAGCCAAAATTACTCTCAGAGCTTTTATGGGTATTACCCAGGATGCAAAGCACAAGGAACCGTTTGTTAGAAAGTGGGTTTTTAATATGAATAATTGAGATGAACAAAAAGGTTTGGAGTCACCGTATGAGATGCGTTTGGATTTGCCAAAATGGAAAAGTGTAAATTATAAATAATGGAAAGATGAGAGATGGATAATATGAAAAAGAAAACTATCAATGTTATATAGCACTTCAAAGGAGTGGACAAATTGCAAGCTGTATTTTTTAACAGAACAATGTACATGTAGTTGGGCTTGCGTAAATGCCACTTTTTGTGACATATTATCAAAAGGTCCATCTTCTGCTCACCCATTTGTCTACCTGCACAAGTGTATTTGGCAATCTGTGCTATTCTGTCTGTCTGCACCCTGTGCTAACTGAGGTATACTTGTGCGACTCCATTTCTTATGTATTGCTTTATTCCACCATGACTTGTGTCTAAATTTGCTACATGTGTCTAATTTTAACAAAAGTCACAAGTATACCTCTGTTAACTTGTCTAAATATCTGTCTGTCAGAAAGCGGTTCCTATCTTACTGACAATTCTTGAAGACCTACATAAAATTTACATGTTTGACAACTTTGTGGATATTATTTTCCCTTTGTTTGGGGGATTAATCAATTTAATATTTTAATTAGCCATTGTCAAACACCTCTATTTTGTATACTTTTACTTAATTTACATTTGACAAAAATATATAAAAGTAAATACATGTAAGAGGACAAAAATAACATGCTTTCAATAAAATTTGGAGAAAATAAGCTCTGTACATTTTGCCCTTTAAATATTCTATGGCATCCACACTATAAGTACTCCATGGATACTTGGAAGCAGACACAAAGACAAGAGAGAAAAACAGCTATAACAAGGCCTAAAAGGCCTTATTTTAATGTTTAGGGAATTTATCAAAAGCAAAACCATCGAAAAAAATGTGCCATTGCCAATTTATAACAATATCTTGCTCAACAAATGTTGGTTTTTGCATATTTCTTCTGTAAATGGCTGTCAGCAGTGAGGCATATGGTCAGGAATCCAGATTCCAAATTTTCAACCTGCTGAAATGTTCCGTGACCCAAATCTTGACTTGCACCATCATTAATTACTTCCAGGTTTCATCTGTGCCAGCCTTTTTCTGCCCCCTTTCATATAAGTAATATTGAATATGCAATAAAAATGGTCATTACACGATGATGGTTGCGTCTTGACCTTTCCATGGCTGGACACGCACAGACTGCATAGAGAATGGGCAAATCAATAGAATTGGAGCAAGATACTGTGTATCTCTCCAAGTTAGGCAACTTGGGGATTTAGCACGCGGCCCGAAAGTGTATGTCAACATGGGTGAAAAGCCTGCACTGTATACAATGATGGCAGTGGAGTGTTTTTACCTCTACTTTACGGAATTGTTTCCAGTGCTTTTTTACGTCAACTTAGGGCCAAGCGGGATCACCTGCCATCTAGTACAGTGACAAGAATAAATGATACTTTCTATTATGTAAGACGTGAAAGTGACCTTAAATTTGCTGATATTTGAATACCAAATGTGCCAAGTCCATAAAGAGGCCTAATAGAAAACACTCTTTCTCTTTGTTACATTTCCTTTCATTCTTATTCACCTTGTGTATAAATATGACCTTTTACAAATGTAAATTCAAATTTGGTCAAACCTCACCCAGAAACATTCCAAATATTTATACCTGTGGACACAAAATTTCCATGTGTAATTCAATAGGAAACATGTCTATCTCTTTCTGTTCTCTGACCTGTATTTAAATGGACACAAGCAATCAGTGGCGGCATGAGACTTTTTTTTGGGGGGGGGGGGGGGAATGTGAATGTTTGGGTGAAAAGGAGGGGTAAAAACAAAACCCAATTTGTCTGCAAGTTTTTTAACCAAATTTGACCCAAAATCAATGTATTTTGGTGATTTTTGTAAGCATTGGCCTGACTTTTGCAAAAAAAAAAAAAAACACTTCCTTCTGGTGGGGAGGGGGCAAGGGCCAAGGAAAAATTGGGGGGGGGGGAATTACCCCTCTGGCACTGCGACTGCAAGCAATGTATACAAATGTTAAGTAAACAGTCTTACCATGCTGAGTTACTAAAAGAAGGGTAATGTTGCTGTCCCTGATATTATCACCACATAATTTCCATATTGCAATAGCAATAGGCCGATTGCCACAATGATAAAATACATTTGTAAACAAATGGCACTCCAGTTTCTTGGGATTGCTATTAATCACCAATTCAGCATCATTTTGCAGTTTTTTGTTTTTATTTTTGCCACTTTAGCAAATATTATTTATAAAAGAAGTCATGGAAACAAACATTGCAAGATGTAGTTCAGCTTATTTTGGCAAATATATAAGGTGGGAATTATGCATTTTGTAACATGTGTGATGCTATAAAGTTTGGCTTTCAAATGCTGTTCAGACTTACATATGGATGCAAATTTTCACCTAGACTTAAAATTATGCCAAATGGATTTTTTCTCATTTTTTGTTGTATTTTTTTTCAGTTTCAGAAGTTGCCTTATTTAATAGTTTTTTTTTTAAATCTGAGCATCCCACAAAAGCTCTTACACGTATAAATGAAGACTTCCTTTGTGGCAGCCATGGGACTCATTGTTTATCAACTAGACTGCTGACTGCTAAAAAAAATTAAGGTTTGTATTCTGAAAGGGAGACTAACTTTAGACGCTGGGTTTAATAAACAGGGTTAGAGTCCCTACAAGAATGGGAACCATTTTTTCCTTTCAAATACTGTGAAAGTTAAATGTAAGGGGTGAGAAAATTCCTCATGGATGGGCTGGAACAGCCCATCCATGAGGAATTTCTCGCCCGTTACAGCCCACTTTTAGAGTAGTTGTAAGAAAAAAAGGTCCCCTCTTGTAGGATTAACCCTGGTTTAAACCCAGGACTAAGTTAGTCTCCCTTTCAGAATACCACCCTAAAAAATTATTGGGAATGAATGAAAAATATAGTCATGGTCAATACCTAGCAATTGATTACAATTGTTCAGCTGTAACTGGTATTTGAGGTTGATCTGTTTGTGACCTTATTGAATCTAAATTGGCACACCTCCATATGTTTGCATATCCAACCATCAGTGACCACAAAATTACCCTGTGGCATTTAGGGGTTTGGCAGTCCAATGTTTGTGGTATTTAGGAGGTTCTTAGGAAATTGTGCATGGGGGTTAGCTATTATGCAAATCAGTACACGTACCAAAGGTCATGCATAAACTTTGCTTAGTGCTTTTTTATGAATTTATATAATAGAGAGGGTGTCCTATTCACAAGCTCTTCCCTATGTAATATCAAGGATCCATGGTATTTAATGAAAAAATATAAAACCTAAAGCTTTAATATTTGAAGGATATTAATACATGTATCTACCAAAAAACAAACCCAATCATCCAAGAAGTAAATGTTAGTTGATAGGAGACACCCCGTATTTCAAGTGTTATATTATTGCTTTGAGAATATGTGATCAAGTAATGATTAGGGTAACACAGTTACAGCTTTTTGGGGGGTAGATATGTTCCTCCCGAATTTAAAAAAATTGAGGCTCTGGACCTGATTTGAGGCCAAAAAAATGGGGTCTCTAGAACTAGGTTTTCCAAAAATTTCAGAAAATAAGCTGCAATTTCCCTCAATTTTCAGCTATTTTTTAGGTGTTTTGAAGAAAATTTGGTAGAATATGGCTTTAGACATAAAAAGTAGGGTCTCTGGAACTGAAAGAGCCTGAAAATGAGGGTCTTATAGGCGGATAGGCGGTACATACCCATACTTCCTCCCAATGTGAGAACCCCTGGGACAGAACTCTACAATAATTGATTAAAGATGAAATTGAAAAAAAATGACAGGTAAGTTATTCACAACTTACAAGGTAAAAGTCCTTTCAGGTATTCAAAGTCTTTTGTGAAGAAAAACCCAACTCTTACCATAATGACTGTTATCCAAACACTTCAACATTGGACATTCTTTCAGGTCTGTCTTACAAACCATCTTCATGCAAATACCACCTATTCACTAGACACTATAATGATTTAGGCTCATGCAATGACGTCAACCAATTTCTACATTTTCAATTGGGGGAAATGAATAGTGACAATTAATTGAACTGTTCTATGAAGATGAGTTCCATTTGGGTATTACTGTTTGTAATACTGTAAAAGTGGACATTTTCGCGCTACATTAATTTTCGCGCTTTTCGCGCGCTTCTGAGCTAGCGCAAAATTAAAAACCCGCGAAAATGTTTATTTTGTGTGTAGGTCTATGTAGGATAGCTGAAAAGAGCGAATTTAAAAACAAGCAAAAATGTTAAAAATCGCTGAAACGCGAAAAATTACACACGCCAAAATTAACACTTTTACAGTATTATAGAAGCAAGAGCCTACAGGATTATGTGGCTTCTCAGCATTTTTTCTTTTTAACGGCACATATTGTACCACCAATTGACAATACTGAATGCAATGTTAATCACGCAAGTCGCAAACGATTTGGTATCCTTTTCTTTCTGTATAAAGTGAATACCTATCAAATCCACATAAACATACTTTAACTAAGTATTACCGATTCACAATAAAGAGAAAGGACATTTTCCCCAGTTTTTGTAAATCTTCCTGTATTCATCCTCCCCTCTCCTTCCTACACCTTTACCTGATAGAATCACATGATGGCCAGCTATGCATTAAAGGAAGTATTCAGACACAGGGAATGCTAGAGATACTAACCTTACACACTAACACTCTATATTCCATAACATGGCCAATACAGTGTCCTGAACTGCTAGGAAATAAACTAACAGTAACTCGTAAGGGCCACCAGGAAGAATTGTAATAAAATCCCAGACAGACATATGCTATCACAGACAACTACATGCTTATTTTATATCAAAATTACTTCAACAACAGCAACTACAATGTGATGTGGTCCAAGTCACTAGGTCATTTATTAATGTTAACAGCCCCTTACATGAAGTATTAATTATTGTCATACCATAACCTTCAAGTGTTTCAATGGTAAATTCTATAGGGCACCAGGCACTGTGCCACACGCAATTGCTCATTCCACCAAAACGCCAGATCGGATCGACTGAAAATTTGGAAATAAGCTCTTCTCACAAATATCAAGTGATCCATAATAAAACAGGAGATTTATATTCAGGAAATGCACCTTTACATGTCATCAACACCTCAGAGTACATCCAAATCAGGCAGTGCCCCTTTAATAACGTCAACAAGCATACTTGTTTTACTACCCTATGTTGATAATGGCAGGAGCCAAAGCAATTCCCAATGTGCATCTTAGTATTTCCAAAAGCATGCCAGTTTGGGAAATAAAGTAGTTAGAATGTCTGTGCCATTTGATGTCATTACGAGTCGTGATCATTCAACTTCTTCTTTCTGCTTCTTCGTGTGAACAATATGCAAAAGATTGAGTCAAAGAAAGCTTAATGTGCAGAAGATACATTCTTTCATGTACCGGTAACTCCACAAGCTAAAAAAACAGAAAAAAACACCAATAAAAATGGTCAGGTGCCTTTCATTATTTTAACCAATCGGGCTGTACCAGCACGTAGCACTATAGAGTGACCAAAATGCCAATCGTGTGTAGCGCGCCGATAGATATACGTGACATTTAAATGCTTATACAATTTTGTTCACTCGTCTCTCTCTCGGCTCAATATATTGCACACCCGCCGTCTGGGGTCTGCTGTCACCGCACAAGAGGCGCTATCACTTTTAAATCATTACCTAAAACAAGAAATGCATACAAGTTCATTGGTGAGTAATATTACCTAATCAAAAAGCCGAAATTAAAGTGCTGATATTGTATTCAAATAACAAAGGTAAATGCCGAGATCAACACCTGTATGTTAACTGAATGCAAAGGCATATGCCCCAGGACAACCAACTACTGTGATCAATGTACTTTACACGGTTCTTGGGATAATATATTTGCGATTGACTTAGTAAAAGGTTACAGGCGAAATGCCTGTTTATCAAATCAATTTGCTCCCATAAATCATCTTTCCAATCCCCACGATTGAGAACACCGATCTCGGTAATTACATTGTTTGCAGGAAGGGCTGGATCGACAGTGACCAATTTATTGACAACACACTGGTGATACACACAAGCATTTCCAGTAGGAAATGGGTGACTTAAACCGTGCCAACACAAAATAGGGAACCAATGCACTTGGCCATCTCAAGAATACTAAGCCAGCAGGCTGGCTTCTCCCCCTTAAACCCATACGGGGTAAGGTTTACACAAGGCACACATATGCTCAGCGAAGGAGGGATGATCCCAGCCCCTGGACAAGCCAAACCAACGCCACCGACCTGTGGTGCACCCCTCAGTGCACCCACCCTGAGGGGACCCCAACCGTAACCACTTGGGTGGAGGGTGGGGATTTTCGGAACCATACCGCACTGCCTTCCTCCAGCCGGATGTGACAAAAGGGAGGCAAAAATTACCCACAACAGACAAAATTCGCGGGAAACCCCAATTTTTAACTAAGCCACTCGCTGATTGGTGGCCCTTCACAGGCCTCAACATACCGAGGTAACAACATCCGCATTGACCACTGACATCCTTTTGGGCATCGTTCCATGGCAATACATGGAGTGGATTACACCCTCAGACAGGAAGCCCAACGAAAGTTGGTTGGGGGAAACCACCCCTGGAGTGATTCAGGAACCAAAATTTGCTTCAATTAGACTTGGCAAATTGAAGCTTTGATTTATTTTCAACTACCACACACGGAATGTTTAATTTTGTACTCCAAAAACAGCATAAAGATTCACCTGATCACCGTCTCCCATGTCCTACCTTGGCTGGCTTTCATTTGTGAGAAGCGTGTGTGCCAAGATCCCAGGGTATTCTAGAAAGATGTACAATTTGATTCTAAAATTAAGATTTTAAAGTTAATGAGGATTATATTACATGTGCTTGTGAGATTACAGATCTTAACAGTTCATGGTTTAGGGCCCCTGAAAGCAAAAGGAAGAAGGATTTGGTTCAATTTTGATACTTAAAGATCAAAGGATCATTCGTTTTTGAAAGACAAGTTCCCAAGTGATGCATGCTAAATAAACAGAGACTCGCTTGTGAGACAAGTATTTATTAACACTATCATGTCATCTGCTACTGCTGCACACTAGAATTTCTTTGTAGAGTATTTTTTTCCTGTAATTAAAAAATCTGTATTAAGAATTTCTCCACCACATGATACACTTGCATTGCTAAAGCAAACCAATCCACTTTATTTTAACCAAATAATTCCAGTTTCCACACAATGGAGAGTAGGCATGAAAATTGCTCACTACATAATGTTCCCTCTTCATGGTACATAATCCTTGAATTATTATTGGAAATATATGAAAATATAAACAGTTTTGATGGGTACACAAGCATTCCACCAGGTGGCAGTGGTCCAAACCCTGTAAGTCAATAATATTGGTTATGGTCTACATGTAATGGTATTGCACCAAGCAAGGGAGGCTAATGGCACCGATATCAATGTGACTTATGGCCTTGTCAAGAAAGATGTTTTACATTTTGAGTGATATTATTTTTCCGGATGTTTTTTCCTTCAAAGCCTTTAAAGTAAAATTTCAATACTTAACCCTGGAAACTACTATTAGAATTGTGTTCTGATTGGCTAACTGCACATCTATTCATTTAATTAACAATTTAAAAAAGCTCCTCTAAAATAATTGTCCCAATTTTTTTTTCAAGGATGCCTTTATTCTAACAATGTAAATGATTGGCTCAATCAATGAGTTGGCATTCATTTTAGCCAATCAACAGGTTGTTCTCACGGGGATTAAAATCCCTTTCAAGAGATTGCTGTTACTGTCTCATAACATTGAGTAAAGTATTTACACTGTAATTTTGCTGGGCAAATATTCTCAAAAAATAATTTATGAAATAAATTGTCAATTTTGAGGCTTGAGATAGTCAACTGCCCACCTATCCTTTCCCTTCAAAGTACTGGCTACTAAGATACCACTATGCCACAAAATTTTAATTCAAAGTGATTTTGCTTTATGAAGTTTATGTCAGGTAACTCCTACATGGCTTTTTGTCATCCAGTTCGTGAATGTTTTATAAACACCACAGAAAAAAGCAGCACATTCTAATGAAATCACACCCCTTCTAGATCTTGAAACCAGTCTTTCCATTTCAAATCAAGCTAGATGTAAGTACTTGATACACCAATGACAATGGCATCACAAAGTTAATGAACTAAAAATCTTACCAAAATGATAAATTATGCTTTGTTGGTCAAGCCCAGGTAACAAGTTATTTTATCAATATTGGTCTCCAATGGGCTGCATTTCTCATTAGCCACCCGATCTCATGAATTCAAGATGGAGGTTGCGCATTGCAAATCAAGCACATCTTTCTTCAACTCAATTTATTATTTAAACATAGCTCTCTTATTATGTTTGGACTTGTTTTTCCACTTCTTTTCATCCATGAACATACTGAGAGGCTATCAATTCTAAGCACACTTGTTGGGATCCTACAGGCTTCGATCTGTGATTACAACAGACTTTATACTCAAGTTAAACATGGGATGCATTATTTTTCAGTAATTTCACTCACATTCTTTCCCTCTTGGAGCAAAATTTTCAAGAGTGAAATTTCAAATCTGAAGAGTAAACCCTCAACTAAATTTCACTGAGACCACAAAATTGAAGAGTGACTTCACTCCTAGATTATTTTTCAAGAGTGAAATGCGAGGTTTAAGAGTATTTCACTCTCAAAGTACTATTTCAAATTTGAGTATAAAAAGTGTATAACAAAGGATATTTTCTTGAATAATGTGTATTCAAAACTGGTCTACTTCCTCAATCCTACAAGAATTTGCAGGTTTTCAAGTTACTTGTTCAAGTTCTTGTGGTTAACTAAGAGGACACAAAACCACAGCAAAACTAGCTCTATAAAACAAATTCACTTTTTTTTCAATTCTGTATTTTAAATTTAATGCAGGTCAACACAGGTCATCAGTGTTTGCAGCCATTGTGCTGCATAATCATCATCAAAAAGGGAAACCCATAGTTGTTCTCTGCAGCATTAGTTCAATCTGATTAAATACAAATTGCAGTAAAGCAATGACATGCTTCAAGTTTGTACAATGTATCATTACCTTTAATTTACTGATGCTACTCTAGGGTTAACTGCTTGAAATTCTTAAGTATATTTGAAAAGAGGTGTTTGCTCAAATACAAGTATCCTGCAAAGTGCAGCACAGAGCACTTGCATGTCATCCCTGTTCCTAGGAATCTTCATAATTTTCAAGTGCAATGTACATGTAGCATGACTGCTGTTAAAGAAAGCTTATTACTGTCACTCTCAGGACATGTAAAGAAAGCTTATTACTAATGTGACTCTCAAGACATCATAAATCAGAGATGTTCCTCAAAAGACCACCTTGTTACATGTTGATGGAGTTTCTTCCTGAATATAAAATTGTATTATCTAGCAGAATGAGCAGTTTATGAGCTAGAATGTACCCTGATCCCTATGAACCAAACTTACATGTATGAGGGCCTGGCATGCTCTAATAAATACCTACCGTACCTTCGTGTCTGATTGTTTATTAAAAGGTGCATGTTCTTATTTTATCATTAAGTGTTTGTACTCGGGACACAAGCTTGACCCAATATACCAGCAATGCACATTTTTGACCTCACATGACCTTTGACCTTGGTATGTCACCTCATCAACAAATGAGGGATCCCATGTTCCAACTAAAACTCAAGTTTGGTTTAAATGTTAACCCTTTTTCACAACAGACATCAACAGATAACAGTGGACATGTGTCCTTCTATCATTTCCCTACATATGTGTCTTCCGGCTGAGAAAATAGGATGATATCAATATTGTCTCTACTTCTGGTTAAATGGGATGCCCGATCCTTGCAATCAGAACACTCACCTTCATGTCAAGTTTGAAATATTCACTTCCAGATATCCTCATTCTAAGCGGTGACTTTGAAGGAAGACTTCCAGTTTAACTATACCTACCAGCGACATGTACTGGTAGCTGTATGTCACAAGGTACTTAGGATCAGTTAGTAAATAACAACAGGTGGGTTACGTGACAGACCTTACAGTTGTTTATTTGACAATTGGGATAAGGCCTTGTATGACATACTTCAATGCACAGATAAGCAACACAAGGTGCACTGAAGACTGAAAAGTCGCCTACATCCTGCATTCATTCCCTCCACAAGAAACCATTTCACACCAGAAGTTCTTGTACAAAAAAACAGTCTTGTTGCTATATCAGGTACCATATGTGTACTTCTATTTTAGGGTTGCACGACCTAAGTCGCCCTATAGTATCCCCGATCGCGACTATTGGCCATAGTCATCCTACGACTTTTGTTTGGCATAGTCGACTATTTGGTAAATATCAGTGGATTCTATTCTACACATCGGAAGTCTTAAGCCATGCACAATGAGGGAGAAAAAGTTCGTTTTTAAAGCACTAAATACCGACGATTGGGATGTCACGGCCTATCATTTTATTACAATTCACAATGGGATTATGAGAAAATCCATGATTCTTCAAGATTTTAGCTGGTCCAATTCCCCGCATGATTTGCTTTGAAGCTGGGTAACCCCCTGCACTGCCCTGAGCTGATGGGCGAATTGTGGCTAGCTGGGAAATTCCCCCAAGACCGTAAACTAACTTTGAACTATAGCCCTACGGATCTTTTTATGACCTTCAGCTCCTGACCCACATAATGTTATCACCACGCTTTAATTTTCTTATCCTAAATTTGCAATACGCATTAAGATTCTACACGAATTTATTGTTTAATTTAGCTTTTACGAAAGCTAATAGTTTCGAATTTTGCCGCCAGCCATGTGGCCTGCAGCTAAATGCAGGCGACCATAGTGTGAGGTAACTATATATTTTTTTTCAGGCTAAAATACTGATTTTAGTTATTAAACACACGATTCATTGTTTGGGTGTCAAATCTAGGTTTTTATTCTTAAATGATTTTTTATAAAATAATCTGGACCTTAATTACCATTGTTTATTCTTGTTACTTGCAAGTCAGACCCCCCTCTGATTAACATATTATGAGACTTTGTTTCACTGCCAATGTTTGGATTGATCCATTTAACTAATGGGGTAAGGTAGTTGCTTTATTGTCAATACTCACTCGGGAAGGACACAAAAGCACTAAACAACTGCCCTAGAAGGCCATCTCTGTTGCTGATGTGATTGACACCCTTGCGGTATATTTGGGGTCTTTTCCATATGTTTTAGAGAGGTCCGTAGGGAATTATCGGCTGTGATCATGGATTTAGGCAACAATTTTTCCATATTTTCATCAACATGATCGATTGATGTTTAATTTTATGTACACTTATGTAAAATGGGATATGTTGTCTTACCGAGACCTTTAGGTGCGTAATTACGCAGATTCGGCGCATTTCCAGCGCAGATTTGTCGCGAAAAATTCTGATTTTTGGTGCGCGGAAAAAACGTGAAATTTGCGAAAATCGTGCGCTGAAATCAGAGAAGATTTTTCATCTTCTCTGCTGAAATTAAGTGTGTTTTATTGTGTTGTCACTCGTCAAAAGTGTGTACAATGTCCCCGACAATGTCCTTTAATCGTACCGTGAATACTGTACAAACAGTGCATGGTTTTACATGTATTCTGAACAAATGAAGTACGATCAAACTTCGCGAAAATTTAGACATTTTGATAGTCGCCAATAGTCGTAGTCGCGACTATTTGGGGGGGCGACTAGTCGACTACTAAAAAAGCCCATGTCGTGCAACCCTATCATATTTGCCGGGGAAGTGCTTTTTGGAGCTACAAGAACGGTACAGTATCAAAGGTACATTTCGTGATTCCAGCACAAAGTTTGAGTTGATCCCAATCTTGAGGTTTTGTGTTATGAGCAATTGCTTCTTTCCCACAGCTCCATGACCGAATTTGCAGGTAAGATTAGGTACATGTGGATTACTTTATAGGCTAACGGATCAGATGATATAAAAATCTTAACTTGTTTTAGGCTAGTCGGGGGGGGAGGAGATTGTGGATCACGAAATGCCCCTTTAATCCATGGACAAGATTCAAATACACTGTATGTGTGGCAAGTATACCGTTTTCCAGGATGACTGGAAAGCCGACTTTCTCCAATGAATTGACAAACAAAATTATGCAGTCTGTCTGGAATTTTTCTATGTCTATGCATGTGTGCAGTGGCGTAATAGGCGGGGGGGGGAAGGTTGCCCCCTTACGACTTTGGCCGGGAAATTTTTTTTCAAAAATCATGCTAAATCAGCCATTTTTTAGCCCTCTGACCGGGAAAAATTGGCCTTTTGACCCCCCTGAGAGGGAAAATTTCCCAAGACTGGGAAATTTGCCCCCTCAGAGCGGGAAGGCCCGTTACGCCACTGCATGTGCGGTGCCTTTGAGATGCACAGGTTTGCCTGCTGTGGCCCCATACATGTACATAAGCAAGCATATTCTCTTCTTTCACACTTAGTAGTACACACAATATATTTATCACATTAGAAGGTAGGAATACCAACAACTTCATTTTTGGTCACCTGTAATGAGCACAATGGACAAAAAATCTGACAATCGAGACATGACACATTGTACCATTACATGGTAACAGGTGAAATACCGCAATCAGAGCAACATATCATGTCTGAACTTGACGTCTAGTTAGAATGGGAAGACACAACCCCAGTATTCCCTTACATAGGGTTGGTAAGATTTCAGAGGTGTAATTAACTTGATATTGGAGTCAGCCCGTTAACGAGGCACGTTCTTGAAGAATTGCAGTCTGGAAAGTCAAACTTGACCTTTATTAGCCTTGTATCATTAAAGCATGCAGATGGGAAAGTCAATAATGAAGTACAAGTTTACACCATTGAAATATTTGTACGTGATAATTAATTATCCATCCTTAGTTAGCCAAGTGCTGTCAATGCACAGCAGCACCAACATTAAACTTTAAAGACTTGCACTAAAATACATTGTATGCAATTAAAGGCCGACTCAAAAATTTCTTAAAGACTTTTACATGTACTCATTATATCCAAACCACCCTTTAGACCTTAATTTCACAGGGCAAATGAGAAAAATAGTAGCTTTCTCTAGATACCAATTATGACTGCTTCTGGTTAAACATTTGGTCCTGGGAATGAGGCCAGGCCTTGGGGGGGTGGGGGGGTGGGGGGTGAGGGGTGGATGCCCCCAATTTCCAAAAAGGGCCCCCCCCACAAAAAAGGCTTAACATATATTTTTTTGCGAGCAGAGCGAGCCAAAAATAAGGGGTTTTATGCTATTTTGTCAAAATAAGGTTAAAATTTCAGTAGAAAAGTCCACTTTTGCCAAATTTCCCCCCCCCCTTTTGGAGAGGGGTAAATTTTGGGGAAGGTCCCCTTTTGAAAAACAATCCCCCTCTCTCCCCCCCCACCCCACCCACCAAAAAAAATACAGGTTACTGGCCTGGATGAGGGGAGGCTATTATCAATCAGGCCACAAACTTTTAAATACATTACTATTAAATATTTTTGAAAAAATAAATGCAAATCTTTTACACCACCAGAATTAAAATTCAAAATTCATGCATGTAAACACTACATTAATCTGAATTGCATTTTTTCTAGTACACTCATTTTTTTTACATTGCAGCAAAATTATAAAATCATCACAAATTCACCATACATTGCCCACACAAATCAGGTTCTAACCGTATTCTGGGGCATTTCCGCCCTCACGACCAAACAAAATCTGCATAGCACTATGACATTTGGATCTCCTATGAAGAACTGCGATAATATTTTCTGTTTTGATGCGGGTGTTTTCCTCACTTGAAACTCCCGATAAGGATCATTATAGCTTTGTCTGGAAATATGGTAGCATAATATTACAACTACTAAATGTATACAAGATTCTATGACTTTTACCTTCAGTCTGGATCTCATGTGGAGCACTTGTACTGTTGTACAGAGAGAATAAACCAATTATTTTAATTGAGACTAAGGCTAGCCAAGGGTTTTCAAGGAAAAATGGTAATTCAAGATTTTAAAAAAGTCAGTACATGTACACTGATGTTTATGTATCATGCCTGCATAATTAATTGAAGGTTGATCTAATGATTTACATAACACAAGTGGGTCTAAAACTTTCACGGAACGGTATAGTACGCATGTAAGGCAGACAAATCCCCTTCATGGGAAATGCAACACTAGTAATTTCTGCCTTCGTTCTTTTGGAGTACCAATTTCATTTACATGTAATTAACCAATTGGTCTATCCACCAAATATAATAAAGGTCAGATGCTTGTATGATGATAAATTATTAGCCCTTATCCACAAAAGAACTTAGTCCTTGCTTACATGTAACTCTTAGTCCAGGTCTAAGTCCATCTAGAAGGAACCCTTTTAATTTAATAAAAAAAAAACAGAATATTACAGCGAACCAATGTGAAATAGGTAAGTTTTCTCAGCTTTGAGCTTTCTACTCCTGTCATTTCTCCTTTTGTATTTTCAGCAGAACAAGGCTACTGAGGACAGAGATGATATTAGAGGTCCTTCTAGTAGGACTAGTAGGACAAGGTTGGCTATTGTACTTACAACACAATTTTGCAGATGAGATTTCTAGAATGTCATAGAATATGCCATTGCATGCACCATGCACCACACCCCACCTTGTCCTGCAGGCCTACAAATCCCCAGACCATGGGACCAACAGGTCCCGAAAAAAATGGACACGCGAAAGTTCTTCAAAAGTAAGGAAAATAAACAAAAAACACACCCTAAATTTATACAAAAAGGTTCAAATCGGCCCAGAGTGCACCAAAGTGGTGTCAAAGACTGGGCCAGCTGTAAGGACTTTGTGATAACATGTTCTTGTGATGGTGCACTTCCTTCACATATCTGACAGAAACTTTTTGCCCAGTTCTTTTGAAGGTCCCAGGCAACAGAACTTTTTTTTTTTGTAGGCCTGTTGTCCTGATAGTCCCCTGAAATCACTTATATTTAAGCATCAGCCTACTAATGTTTTTTTTTGTAACACAATGTAACAAGGTCATGTCGCGTCAAACCACCTTCTTGCATGTACTCGGCCACCATTCCTTATATGAGTTTTTACCTTTCTAGTCACATTTGTGCAAAACTTGCTAAGTATAGTTAGATTTTTTCAACAAGCAATAGATCGAGGAAGCTGAGACAAACCCTTTTCTTTTTTGGCCTTATATACTATTATAATGCTCTCTCTTGAACAGAAAAGCAGGTGTCACATCCCTGACAAAGTTTCCAGTGTATCTAGCATGTTTCTCGACAAAATTCAAAAAAGCAATTCAGACCAGGATTCAGCAGGCATTGTACTATAGGCTTGTATTAGATATTGATCACGTCTCCATGTGAAACGAGGTTTAGCCAGGATTAGCACATATTCCAATACATTGTAGCAATGGTCTGTGAGCTGATGACACACGCTTTTCAAGTTTGGTAAATCTGGGCAGTAATGTCATCATCGTGTTCCAGAAATTGCCCAAACTGTGCCCCCCCCCCCCCGGAAACCGTCCTGCTTTACTGTTTTTACAGAATGTAGACCTGCAAATTGTTTTCAAACTCGTGGAAGTGATTTCAGTAAGGGTCCTTTTCATTATGTCAATTTTTTTTTTTCATGCATTAGGTCCCTTAGAATAAGCATTTAGTTGGTGACTCGTATACTATTTTCATAAAATTAACAAGCCTACAACATAGCACCATACCCTTAAACCTAACAATCCACCAATTGACACCCCTGTAAGAAAAACTTTCCAAATAATTCAGTGTTTTTTGTCCAACCTACACTGTAACTTAAGGCCATCAGTGATTTGCTACATCATAAACCAAAAAAATCATCAAAATCAGATTTTTGCATGATGGACACGTACAGGTATCCTAACATAACCCTGCATGATAAGACCATAAGCAACCTAATTAGGACAAATCGGAGATTGTAGTCATTACTGTCTCGTTCAGAACGCTTACTACAACACGTAATTGAATGGAGAATCGTATTCTGGAACCTTGCCGTTTTTCCTTTCCTTCTTTTTCTGCTCTCTTCTGCTTCCTTTTCTGTCATTCTAACAGCTATAAAAGGTAACTTTTAGAATCTACCGACTAAATCCTTCACTTTGAAGCTTTCCTGCAAATTTTCAAATATTTTTCAAATCCCTTATAGTGTCTTTAAGATCCTTGAGAAACACATGCACAGGAATCCAGCCACCTACATGTAATGGTGTACACTTTTATAATAATGATAATCGTTTCATCAATGAATTGAATTTGGTCACTCTCCCTGAATAATAATCATACTGTATAGCTCACTACTTTATTGATTATAGGAACATGGAAAAGGAACTTACAAGGAATACATTTGTTTCATTTGTTTCACCCATAACAAGTGTATTTGTAGCGCCAATTTTAGTTTCCAGATGTCTACATGTACTGCCTGATTGACTTGGGCTTCATAATCAGAACAAGAACTGTTTTGATATTCTGAACTTAGTCTTTGATTGCTAGCTGGAAAAGCCAAGTGCCATTCTAAATAATGCACATACGTACATGACATCACAGACGGCATTTTAAATGAGCACTAACTTGCTTTAGTCTACCGCACTTAAATCTACAAATTCAAGATGGCTGAGTGGGAATCATAAATGTTTTGATTTCAAGGTACCCAATGTTGGACAGTAAATTGATGACGGGGGGGATGGAGTGATTAGGCCACACAATGTGGGATGATGGGTAAAGCAGGCAAAAGTAGGGGGATAAATTGAAAACTTCCCCCGCAAAATATTTGGTTTGAGACTCTCTTCTTTCATCAATTTAATGAGTTGTTCTTTGTTTTTTACTTTTTCCAAGCCATTTGATTACCTTTTGATGTTGGGTTTTCTCTTTCTTCTCTTTCAAACAGAACTTTGTAAGAAGCATCCAATTTTGTCCTGTGCTCCTAGCTTCCTGAATATTGATGAGCATCATTACCTCTAAAATGCACCATTACAAACATATATCAATCTACACAGGGGTTTCGCAGTCTAATAGCTCTCCTGCGGCCCGCGAGGTACTTCACAAAAATTAAAATCATTATCTTAAATTATATAGATTTAAAAAAAAGATTTCATTTGAATTAGTTCATTTCCTCAATCTGAAACCAACTTTTAAACATGTTGGAAAATTAGTCCATTTTCATCAATCTGAACCAACTTTTCTAAAAATTGTGGGAACATTAGTCCAATTTCCTCAACATGGAAGCCACCATTTTTCCCAATTTGATACAAGTCAACAAAAATGGAAACATTGTGTTAAATTTGACCAGAAATCCACATCTCTTCTATTGCTATGGTCCTTTTTTTGTCAAATATTGGGTATAGATATGGAACAAACTTTGGAGCCCCGATTACTTGTTTGCGGCAATCATAGTTGTGGATTCAACCATGCCTGCCCTGTTCAAAAGGTTGGACAACCCCCCTGATTTAACAGGTGTTGTAAAGTCCCTTCGAACAATGGCCCACATGCACATGTAGATGCATGTAGAGATGATCTCCTTAACATTGATCAAGGAAATGTTAAGGCCTGAGCCTTACGATTTGATACTAGGGAAATGTAATTCACATCAGACCTGCAATTTTTTTTCTGCGGGGTTATTGGATTTTTTTGGTCAGCACCTATGCTCCTACTGAGAAGGCTGGAATAGCCGCAGTAATTCACTCACATTTTTCTCGAGTATTTCACTCTTGGAGCTAATTCTCAAGAATGACAATTTTTTTTTTTGTTGAAAATCGAGAGAAATCTATATTAAAGTGTTGCTGAGAACAGAACTTAGTTGATGAATGACTTCAATCTCAATATTTTTCAAAGAGTGAAATGCAACTTTCAAGAGTATTTCACTCTCAATATAGAGTGAAATTGCTGAGCCGTGGCCCTGGGATTGCACCAGAGGCATCAAATTTATGATCCCTTTTAGTCCTGCTAGGGGTATCAAATTTACATCAGCCAAATAATCTTGGTGCCTACTATAGCGTACCAAGAGATCAATGGTGGCTACCACGACCATCGTTTACCTTCAGAGCTCAGCCACTCATTTAGGATGTGCAATCTTGGTGCTGTTTACCAAGCTACATGTAAGAAGGCAATGGGGATGTCATATTCTAGTCTCGTCTAATTGTTGGATTTTGTTTTCTACACAAGTTTACCAAATTCATTCACTTGACACCTCTTAAATTGGCTCTGATGCCTCATTTACACCAAATCCCAGTATGGCTTAATACTATAGTAAAAGAAAAAAAAGATCTGTATCATCAATCTGAAGATTGGAGGTTCTTGATAACTACTCCAGAGGTTCTTTAGGCTTCAGAGGAGACTTTGGTGCATCAACAACTGTCTCACTTTTCACTTCCCTCCGAATTATTTCTTGAGACGGGACATCTTCTGGAAAGCTTTGTCAGAGGCCTTTAGTTTGTTTTGGGGTGTTTTTTCTGCTGCCTTAGGGGCAATTTTTATGCTTTATGCTGAGCAGGGGTTATTTGACAAAAACCAACCTGTCCCATTTGGGGTACATTTTCACTGAAAATGGTCTTGTTAGGAGAACTCTTTCAGAACACCTGGAATGAATATTGGTACCATGTTTCCATGGCTTGAAATAAGGATTTCAGGTTCAGGAGCAATTTTTGGTGTTTTTAACATTTTATTGCCCCTGGTCTATACAAATGTACACAGTTTTGTTTCAGAACCAGGGGCATTTTGCCTTTTAGCAGGGGTAAATTTGCCCCTTGCCCCTGCTTATTTCAAGCCTTGCATGTTTCTAACTCCATGTTTAAAACCTTAACACTTTCCATAGGTAAACTGGCTGGCCCCCAAAATGAGAATTTCAGATATTAAGTTATGCAAGATTTGACATGTAACATTTGCAATTTTGTAGATTAGAAACAAATGTGCCAAATAAATAAAAATTAAAGCACCTACATTTTCAAATAATGTGCACATTTCACCCAGAGGGTGTTTTGAGTCCATCCCACAATGCACCAATTTTGGAAAATTACACCCCAATATACATGTGATCCCATAAAAACCCTGACTTTTACACTCATTTTAGCCCACAGTGCTAGTACTTACATGTAGACGTAATTTTAAACATGATTATGACAGAAATGTCCTGTGGTTCTTAAACTTTTGGAACACTTTTTATTCTTAAGTACTGACATGTGTTTAGTAGTAGTACAGTATCTAGGCACATTGCAAGGCATTTTGGGATTGATTCTAAACACCCTCTGATTTAGGCCTAAAGGTGCGACCCCCTCCTAGTCCTGATGATCATGACAAGATAGTCTTTAACTTTTTTATGTCTGTTGTTATCATAGACTATCTAGTCATGACGAGTTGTGTGTAATGAAAGTGCCATTTAAGCCAAGATACACAGACAGCTTCTGCTCTAACTTTACAGCTGCAAAGTGGCTTAAATATTCATTATTTGCAATAAATCTTATATTGTAGGCATTCTTGAGAGTCTTCTGCATCATGTGATAACCATTTTTCCCAGATTTAAAATTCACATTATGAAATTTTCAGGTGAAACTTACCCTTGTTGTGTCTACATTGGGCTGCCAAATTTGGCAGCCTGTGTACATGTTGACATGAACTTTTTTGGGACAAATTGTAGCATCGGTTACAAGTTGGTAAGACAATTATTCTACAGACTCTAGAGATGCTATGTATGTCAAAAGAAAATTATTTTTTCTTTTTATTTAGGAAATATACATCTCAAAACATCTCAAACCTTAAATGGCATTGGAACTCCACAGAACAGTTGTAACTTATGGCACCAAAGATTATGTCCAAATTTTAAAAGATGATGCCAGAAGTTACAATTATTGGAACTAGACCCCCTCCCCCCTTTACCAGATTTTTATACAATGACATATTTCTTATTGTTGTTCAGAAATGTTTGCCTATAAATTATGCAAATAGATATGCAGTAAACACAGCCATTTTTTTATATTTTTGGCATCCTTACATGTAAAACCACTCCCACAAACCTGATTGGGGTTTATGCGAAAGTCAGGCAAGTAGAGGACACATTAAGATATTTTTGAACAGCAAAAATATTTTTGACCAATGTGCTATGATGTATGTCAAAGTGTTGTATCTACAGAGTATTTGTAGACTGTAAGTCAACATATTTTACAAACTACAAAACTGTTCAACATTTGTAAAAATTAAAAAAATATATTTGCACAGTTCTCTTTAATCTCTGAGTCATCACTGGTCTAGATAACTACCAGTTTCTACTGACCATAACCTAACCAAATCACTATAAAAGCAAACATTTTTTTCCTTTTTCTATTGCCAATTTATTTCAGCATTCAGAAATTGTCCAGCTCATTAATTCTATAAAATTACAGCATTGGATGAAATGATGATAGTAGTGGTCAGTGGTGCAAAACATACTTTCCTAAAATTCCTATAAACAATATGCTTCCGGATCGCATAAAATGTCTGCTAAATGACCTAATAGCATTCTATCAAAAGAGGTAACCCCTCAGGCTATTTTGTTAATTGAAAATTTCATTGAATTTTGAAGTGGTTGTCAATCAACATATGGTAGAGGGCTGTACATGTACTAATGACTATGTACATATAGATGGGCGCATGGGCCTACAATGTATAATGAAAATGGGTTGCCTTTCAGAATTTCACATAAAATTTGGAATCCCTATTGATTCCCTATTGTTATATTTTAAATGTACAGTTAAACACTACCTATTTGTTGTTCAAGTAGTTTAAAATAGCAATACAAACAAAACAATTTAAAGATTCTTTTGGTCACTCTGACATGTATAGTACATTATCCATCAAAATCAAACGACCTTTGTATATTTTTTCAAAAAAAAATTATATTTTGACTTTCTTTTTGCACTTGGCTTGCTGTTTTTTATATGTGTGTGCATGCAATGGATTATGTTACTTAGTTTTCTCCCCTTTAAAGGGGCATTTCGTGATCCACAGCCTCGTCCCCCCGACTTACCTAAAAAATTTTTATATCATCTGAACCGTTAGCCTTAGAAATCCATGTGTGCCCAATCTTACTTGCAAATTCGGTCACATCAGTAAGAAATTCGCAATTTTGTATTTTCTGTCCGTAAACGGACAGAAAATTACAGCACAGTAGCCTATGGGACCGTGGGAAACGAGCAATTGCTGATAACACAAAACCGCAAGATCGGGACCAGCTGAAATTTTGAGAATAAGCTTTTCTCAAGGATATCTAGTGATCAATGAATACAACAGAAGGCGCTGAAATCACGAAATGTACCTTTAAAAATGTAACATTTTTCATCAACTTTCCATGAATATCTACAAGAACACAAAACACACAAACATGTAAACACCAACACACAAGATTCTTACCCAAGTGTTGTCATGGTGACTATAGTGTACCAGAAAGCAGCGGGAATGCAGTAGAACTTGGTATCAACGACATCTTTCTCCGCATAGAACATAATGGTTGCGAAAATTATAATTGCCATGCTTAACGAGAAGACCATAAATCCTAGTTCACTGGCGCAGCTTTTCATTGTGCTCCCTAGGATACGTAAACCTTGCGAGTGTCTGGAGAATTTGAAAATTCTGAAGACTCGGAAGACTCTCAAGGTGACAAACATGCCACTAAGACTGTCATTTTGGAACAGAAGTCCCACATAGTACGGCATAATTGCCACAACATCAATGACAGACATGATACTGCGCATGAACCTGCACCTGTCCGGTGCTGCATAGAGTCGCATGAAATATTCTATTGTGAAGATCATAACACAAGCTGTGTCTAAGCAGAAGAAAGCATTATGGTACCTCTCCCCGCATTCCAACATTGTGACCGTACCTGGCAACGGAGAACAGGGAATGGTTTCCAGCACATTAGCAATGACGGAAACGGCAATAAAGAAACCAGTTACATAATAAAAGACCAGAGCTGCAGTGCTTGTATGAGGGTTTTCAAATGCTTTCCACATCTTTTCACGGAATGACAACCATTCATCGGTGTCCCCTGCTTCGGACATTCTCTCATCCATCAGCCTCTCTGCGGCATCTCTCCGCCTGTCTCGATAATCTTCATAACAACAATCTCCTATGATCTCTGGCATAATACCAAAGAAGGCTAGTTCTTCGTCGAAAGATGTGAGACATTCGCTGCGAGGGAAGTGCATGCTGCCTGTGCGATAAAATGCTAAGATATGTCTGAAGAGATCAGGGTCTCTGTCGAAAAAGAACTCATCCTTGGAATCATCATAGAAGAACTCTTTTTCGTTGCTGCCAAGTAATGTGTCAGGGTACTTCTCCAGCATGTGTCTCCACGTTTCAAATTTTCTTCCACTTACATTGATGACAATACGACCTCCTCCTTCATTTCTGGGCTCTGGAGGAGGGGGCATAGGATTTGGGGAAATCGGGACCCAGCCGATAGCGGCTGCCCGAGCAAACGGGAGCCAGGCGGCAGCCATGGTTTTCTCTGTAATGCCCAGGGTTAGCGAGGAAAAATCAAATCAGCTGGTGATGTTTTTGAAGCAGGGGAGAGCTTGAAACCGTAAACAGAAAAACAAATCGCGTAAATTGGTTAGCGCTAATATCTTTCCTTGGTGGAATCAACGCGGATTGCTGTCAATTCAATAGTGCACGGTCCGTCGATGAAGATGCGCCTGTACCTTTATACCATACGATCCAATGCGCTATTTGATGCACCTGTATGCACTGGCGATTTCTCCGTAGCGTAGTATACGGCTAATTCCGCAGCCCGTACAATATTCAATTTACAACGTCGATATTTTGCGGTGAAATGCCGCTTTTGGCGTCTTTTTCTAACCGTAAGCGTGCATCGCTCTCGGTAACCTGCTAGGAAAGCAGTTTGCAATGGACCCACAAGATGTTTAACACCGTAATTGTCACAAATTACGCTCAAAACATGCAGTTTTCTGTCAAGTATGAGCTGTAGGATTCAGCATACGGTTCCATCGCTGACGCCATTATCGCTACATGGGAGAAATTGACAGCAGTCCGGCAACACTTTCGATGAGCCTTACGTTGGTTTCTTATTATGTAGTCATAGCCCGTTTACTTAGGAATTCATGTTGGTCAACAAATTTCCTCAGTGTATTTCGTTGATATTTCACGAATAAATGTCAACTTTGAGAGACGATTATCAAACAGTTGAAATATTGTCACTATATGAAAACTTTGTATTCAAAATTCGGAAACATTTTACAAACACATATATACTGTATTTTTCGTACATGGCAATTCTCCCAACTACCGAATAGATAGTAGCCATTGAATCGTATTGTATTAGTTCCCAGGTAATGAATATCGAATAAGCAATTAGCATGAAAATAGCTCCCGGTGTTACGCACAAAACTTTTTGCAGGTGGAAAGACCGCCACCATCCGCTCAAAATATTAGAAGAATGCAAAGAGCTGAATTGTCTTCTCGCCAGAATATTTTAATAGAAGATAAAGCGGCCAATTTGCATTGATGTCACTCTGATATTTTTCAAGTGCTTATGAATAAAACTTAGATATTTAAAATAACGTAATTTTGGGGAATATGCCTGAGGTTGTGTAATTGTGTTGTTTTTTGTTTTTTTTTTTTGTTTTTTTAGGGGCAATGATATTTTATTGTTGTTAATTTTTCACTTATTGGCATGTTTTGGTTGATTTGTTTTATTTTTTGTTGTTATTGTTGTTTTTGTTTTATCCAAAATTTTCAATTTGAAAGCATCATAACTGCAGCAACAGATAAATCCATGGACAGTTACTAGACCTTCTCGCGATACAAGTGACACAGGAGATAGCCTGGAAGCTAGCAGACATTTGTAACACATCTCGCGTACAAAAGGTTTGAGTGATTAAATATGTAGACAGAAACCCCTGAAACGGGATTCTTATTAGGGGGAAAAACAAATATTGAACACGGGTCAAATTTTTAAATTTGACATCGTGTTGAAAAGTATACCACGCGTGTTATTTGTCTAACCACAAGGATTCAGAAAAGTTTAGTTTGTACTATCTACAGCCTAAGTTTCAGAGTTATAGAATAAAAACGGTAAAAATCAATAAAAAGGGCAATTTCAGTAAAAATGTTGCAAATTATTGGTGGCGCTCATAGGATTAAAATAAGGAATAGTTTTGAGTGTCTCAAATGCTTGCTTAACGAAGTAGGGGGAAACAAGGTCGAACCCCATGCAAATGGACGTTGACCTTCTGTGCCAGGCATTTAAGACAGTCAAAACGTTTGTTATTCCAATCGTTTGTTATTTTTTATCCAAATCGGAGCAACTTTAAAATTTTGTAATTAGAACAATTATTATCGGGATCCCGATAATAATTCAACGGCTGCTGGAAACAGCCTTCCAATGTGAAATAGCCGGGAAATAGCGCCATGTACGTGTCTACGCTCATCCATTAATTGTTTTATTGGTTCAGGAAAGTCAAGTTAGAGGTTATTTTCTCGAGGTGGCACTATTTAATCATGGACGGACATAAACGTAGCATTTCCAGCTCTGCCATTAAGTTCAATCTGGGATCCCAATTCTAATTACAAAATCGCTTATTTTATGATAAATACGCATTTTTTAGCATTCTCGTTCGCAGGTATAGTTTCCTAGACAATTACCAACGTAACTGTGGCAAAATATCCAATTTTGAAAATTGGAGGCGCTCTTCAAAAATGTGCCATTATTGCTTTAAATTGGCCCCTATTGAAAAAGTGATACCACAATTTGAGAGTACTTTAACTACATAGCATTGATGTAGAGGGTCCATAAACTACCAAAGGTGTTTAACCTTTTCTGTAGTGAAGGGTAAACGAATTCCTTAAATAAGGCACCTGTGATATTCTGCTCCTGCTCCAGAAGAGAAAGATTGCTAATATAGGCAGGAGAAGGGCAAATTACTGGTATAGCAGTCTTTAACAGTTTAAAGCAAAAATAAATTATAATATTAACACGATTAAAATTATTACTTGAGTTATATTATTATTAAATTTGCTGGCAGTTTCAGTAATATTTTAGTAAAACCAGTATCTGTGTGAACATTTCCGGCACTCAATGTAAATCGGCTGTTTAAAAAAAAGTTGTGTAAAATATGAGGTTGTTGAACGTAATTATGAACCAAGCAACCAGTTGTGTAAGTAAAAAAATTAAACAATAGATTTGTGTACACATTTTAAAAAGTTGTGTAAAATTTACACGAGTTTAATTTTGTTCTTACACATGATCTGTACCAGTTGCTTGGTTCACAATCAGAGGGTGTATTGAGTCAGTCCCACAATGCACCAGTTTGGGGAAATTTCACATCAATCAGGTCATGTGATCCCACAAAAATCATATTCTTAACACATAAAAACCTGACCTTTTACACTCATTTTCAGTTTTTAGCATGATAATTAAATGTTTTGTGATCCTCTAACTTCTTCAACACTCTTTATCTCTCTCTAAGTACTGACATGTGTTTGGTACAGTACCGTATAGACACATTGTAAGGCATTATGGGATTGGTTCAAAAACACCCTCTGGTTCACAATGAAGACAAGCTAAAAGGGTCATAACGTATTGCGACAACGCGTTGCTTGTTGATAAGGTAGCCAGCCGATAGAATTAGACCTTTCAGCAACGCATTACTTTCAAAACGCAACACGTTGTGATCAATACCTTTATGACCCTTTAGGCTTGCTGAAAGCAACGCGTTGCTTTTTCACTTTTCTGAATGTTAGAAACAATATGTTATGATACCTTTGGTCTGCTTGCTTAAAGCAACGCGTTGCTTTTTCACTTTTCTGATTGTTAGCAACAATATGTTATGACACTTTTGGCCTGCTTGCAGAAAGCAACGCGTTCCTTAGGTAGCCAATTGATAGAAATAAACATTTAAAATACAAAACGTTGCTTTCAGCAAACAAGCCAAAAGGGTCATAACGTATTGGTAACACACCACGTTGTTTTTGAAAGCAAAGCGTTGCTTAAAGGTCTATTTCTATTGGCTTCCTTAGCAACACGTTGTCGCAATACGTTATGACCATTTTAGCTTGCCATATACCCGTACGTCACGACTTAGATTTGCACGTTTATTTTTTTTTAAATCAAAAACTTTGTTCGTTCGATTTAGTAAAATAAGCTTTTGTTATCGCCGTGAAATGGAATGATAAGCAACAAATGTATTTCAAATTATTGAATTGGCGATCAATATTGCTTATAATGTAGGTTGGTATGTCAATGAAACAGTTCCCGTAGGATTTTGGTGCTAAAGTTGATTTTGTTGCTGTTTTCATTCAATAGGGACCAGATAGTCAGAAAATGATGGGGTTCAAATTTTCGGATTGCTGCCCTCTTCCTCAAGGGGGGAAATGTTACTACAGGGAAAAATTTAAAATCGAGTCAAATTGTGTTTTAATGTACATTAACATGTTCGTCTCCTTATAAGGATTAGAAAAAGTATATATTTGCCTAGGTTCCGACCTTTAGTTAAAGTGCTATAGCCCCATAATGGTTCAAGGTCATCCTGGGGTAAAATTTACCCAATTCTCAGATTTTGTTGAAACTGGTAATAAGTTGTTTTTGTTGTCTCACAGAATCCAAAAATGTATTATTTTACAGTGTGTGACATTTGGTTGGCTAATTACATAGCAAAATGTCGCAAGGGTCTACATGGTCTATGGGGGTCACCAGAACTTTCCCTGGATGTCGCAATGGTGATATCAAAAAATAAATTAAAATGCATTTTCTGTTTCAGTATGACACAAGGAATCATTTGACACCACTTTCAACAACATCGGAGCATTTACCCCCAGGGTGACCTTGAACCATTACGGGGCTATACCGCTTAACTAAAGGTTAGAACCTAGGCAAATATATATTTTTTTAACCCTTATGAAGAGACAAACACGTTAGTGTACATTAAAACACAATTTGACTCGATTTTAAATTTTTCCTGTACTAACATTTCCCCCTTGAAGAAGGAGGCATCAGTCCGAAAATTTGCACCCCATCATTTTCTGACAGTTTAGGTCCTATTGAAACGCAACAGCAACAAAATCAATTTTAGCATGAAAGTCCTACGGGAATACACACCAACCTACACTATGTGTATTCTATTTCGCTCAATGTGCAGCCGGTTTGATAACTCGTGCAATCAATTTCCACTCTTGCTCAGGCATTCAATTTCATCAATCCGTTAACAAAAGTAATAAATGTGCAATCCATTTGGCAAAGCTATTCTGTTTTGTTCATGATTTGCTAGATATCCTTGAGAAAAGCTTATTCCCAAAATTTCAGTTGATTCCGATCTTTCTTTTTGGTGTTACGAGCAAATGTTTTGTATCACAATCTCTCACAGACTATACTGTACTGTAATTTCTGTCCGTTTACGGACAGAAAATACAAAATTTCGAACATTTTGCAGAGACGATCGAATTTGCACGTCAGATTTGGCACACATACTATTAACCCCGGGGTGGGGGTCGTAGTGGAAAGGGGGGAGGTACGGGGATGTGCGACCAAGAAGGGTAACATTTTCAGCCCTTTGGGTATAATGATCGGTCCCGTTTTCTTGAAAATTGGTATAAAGACAGGGCTAGGGTTGCATTTCTGTTGTAAGTATATTTTCCAGTGGTCAATCAGGCGAAGATGAATATTCATCTCAGAATCAGGTATGAAGAATGCATGCAAACCACAAAATGTGAAAATAGTGCTACCAGAATAGCTCAAAATACATTTTAACAGTTAGTTTTATCTCAGGTTCCGGGGCTTGCACCCAAAAACTCCAACATGTTTTGCACTCAGCTCAGGTATAAGGATGGGTAGCAAATCTGTCATTTTTGGTATATTTTTGGGGTAGTGGTTCAAACACCCGGACGCACATCCCTACCCAAACCAAAAGTGATAACCCCCCCCCCCCGGTATTTAGCGCAACGGCTCGGGGGATACAAAAATCTCAACTTTTTTTAGGTCAGTTGGGGGGACAAGGCTGTGGATCACGAAATGCCCCTTTAATCCCATCTCAAACTTTTAGCTTGGCTTAAAAGATTCAATGATTAGTTTAAAACGCAGTTTTAAATCCACATTTACAAATAAGTCCAGATGCTTCGGGTCTGAAATGTGGACATAAGTGAGTTGTAAGACAGAGAAAAAAACTAAACAAGCAAACAAAAGCAGAATCGGAGGACCACCCCATTTTCACCTCATGTTATGTTCCCATGATCATTATAATTATTGCCATGCCAATTAACTATAGAAAAAAATATAAATGGAAAACAGGATAGACCATTATGTCTATGCATGAAATTTAACGGGAAAATTATTATTTTTTGACTGAGCAACAATGAAACAGAAAATCGAATTAAAGCTTTATCGAAAGGCCATCGTAGATTCAAGTGAAGTTGATTGCACATTACTCCAAAATCAAAGCACCCAGTATTAAACCGAATTAACGAACAAAGTATTGGTGTTACGTGTCTGAAATCGCGCGAAATTGAATGCGGATATATTTATTTGGCTGATGAAAGTTTGAAATTGGCTAGGAAAAACCTATATATTAATTTGGATTTTACTTTGAAAGAAAGAAAGAATTACTTTCGAGAGATTTATTTCGAGTCCCTTTATCCTCTTTGTTTTATCAAGGTTGATGGATGCATATTTGTTGCATGCACCATCCAACATATCAGCAACAGGCAGCAGCATTCACATTGGTATGGGTCTTCATTCCAGTTTTTGTTTGTTTTTAAAGAAAATCATTATTAATTAAGTTAAATATTATTTAAAAGAACAAATGGAAAATTCTTTCTCCAGTCTAATGATAAGTTGGTTACCATTTCAACCCATCGTAAAGGCAAAATTTTATAATTGGCGTACATTATGGCTTTTCTAAACATGTTATTGTATCACTTTTGCAAGCAGGTTTAAGGTTGATACTTTGAAGTAGTTGAAAAGGCTGTTTTGGAAAATTCTGTCGACAAACAAGCAGTATTTTCTCTATTATTTTTTTTTTACCCCGTCCAAATAGCATGTTCGGTTCAAAAGTTATGGCCGATTTAACTAATAGATTATCAACGCAACTACTGCATTCAAAAACAACAAAAACATAGGAAATCATTTTGTTATTGTTTTTAACCCAGTGATTTTACCCAGTGAACAAAATCCCACTTTATAAAGCATGTATGGAGTTGAATCAAATGAATTGTGCAAGTGATTTATAATATAGGTTTTCCCAGTTAATTTCGCACTTGTGTAATTGATTGTAATTAAAAATTTATAATATAAAAACAATTGGAATTTGTGAATCGCAAGAAACGCAAAACCAATTTGAATTTTCGGTAACTGATTGTTCATTTTTGTTTCATTGTATCAAACTTTGTGTCATTGATTTTCGTCCAATTGTTCGTCGAATTCGTCCGCCAATATCAAGAGTGACCGGCCGCGTATTAAAAAGAAAATCGTCGTTTTTCATTGATATTCATTACCGTCTCTTTCAATTTATCACGTGTGTGTAGGCCATTTTATCAATTATTAAATATGTTTCTTTTGGGGATAGTTCGATATGTTTTTCTCCAATGCTAATTTCAAAACGTGTACTTTAGCCTGTTCTTGATTGAGTTTTCTTTCGCTGAAATACCACAAATAAGTGCAATTTACAATTTGTTACATAGGATATAACATTGTCAATTCGGTTAAAAAATATGTATATTTATCTTTTCTTGAACTTTTTAACTTTTGATTTTTTACGATTTTTTACTATTTTGGTTTAACCCGTTAATCATGACGGAATTTTATTCTTTATGACCACCCACATAAATAGAAGCAGAGTACAACCCAACCCGCACCTTTTCTTAGACGAAGGCTGCTTTTTACAGGCGCTATTAATCAGGTGAGAACTAATATATGAAATAAAACACATTATTTCACTTAATATTCACCCGCAAAATATGGAAGACAAGATTCTTAAAATCAATTATAAAAGACTAAATTGCTTTTTCTATTCAGTAGTCATCGCCACTCGGGACGAATTGCCAACAGATTGACGAATGTCAATGACACACGGTTTTAATAATACAATGACACAAAAGTGAACATTAGTTACTGAAAAATTAAAATCGGTTTTACGTTTCTCGCGACTCACATTTTTAGGACGAATTCCAATTGTCTGTTGTTTATTCATCAATTATACAAATGCCAAATTAACTGGGAAAACCTATATTAATATAGCTTATGAATCTGTGGATAACAATCACTGATCTAATACCTTCAGTCGCAACCTAATTTGCATAATTAGCAAAATTGGTGTTTGTATAGACTAAGCTGTTTCCTGAAACTTCCATTTTTTTTATCAGTTACGGCTTGCCATTAAACGATACTTGCTATAACCACCAAATTTGGTTAGAATATCCTCCTTTGTAAAAGACCTAATAAGTCTAACAGAGCCCTTTTTGTTTCACTTTTGACTATTTGAGCTTTGCTGCTTTTCCATATTTGGCATGTTTCCCCCACAAAATCGTGATTTTCAGCAATTGGAGCCAATTTATACCCCTTTCTAGGCAAAAATCTTAAAAAGAAAAAAGCTGTGACTGAAGTACCCTAAAATCCAAAATGGTTACCATTATTATAGAAAGACGTACCCTCGGACCGTTTTTTTTTTAATCAAATTGTTTTTCCAAAGTTATACTACATGTAAAAAAAATTGGCAGTGTTGAAAACTAGTTATGCCTGAGACATAACACCAAGGCGGTCTAATTAGGAATGGTTGACCTTAAGTGCCATTTTAAGTGACTGTGACCCTCTGTTAACTTGACCAATATGGTCACAAATGTCATTAAATGTATTTTACGTGTTAACAACATTATGAGGAATGTTCTCATTGAGTTTCAACTAAATCCAAGAATGCCAGGGATTTGACCTTTGCACCTCTATAACGTGACCCCTGGGTCACGAATAGGGTCAAGTGTAATTTTTCTGTATTACGATATCCCGAGGATTATTTTTGTCAAATTTCAGTTCAATCGGAGCTTGTTTGTAAATTTTGACCTTTGACCTTGAACTTTAACCTTTGGGGTGGAGACTATCATAGACCTCTTCTACTATAAATCACTTAGTAATAACGGGCATGTAATCTGTCCTCTATAGCTGAGATAAATCCAATTTGGTCTTATTTTTAGCATTTTTTGGCAAAATTGACCTTTTGACCCCCTTAATGACCCTTTGATTCCTGGTAAAAAAAAACCTTGTGTACACACAAAATGCATTGTTCCAATGCAAATAAAAAAAATTCTACTACGGTTAGTTCGGAGATAAAAATTATTGACATTTAAAACCGGGCACATGACCTTAAATGACCTTTGACCTACCAAAATAAAAAAAATACCTTGCATACAGCAGGTACATGAATGCTACCGCAGTAAGGTCACTGTAATATGTTTGGGTTTGAGATAACAAAAGTTTTGAAAATTTGGAATATTTTTGGGTTTAAAACAAAAATAATACAACCGGAATTGACACCTTAATGACCTTGTGTGTGAATCCTGACCTGTACACCCGAAGACCCTGGCTAGTAACAATACATGTGATCTAATGTCGTCACTCTGCTACGTAATTTGTAAGACCAAAAAGCGATTTTTTGAATATTTTTCAACATTTTGGCTTTCAAACCGGAATAACCCCTTAATGACCCTTTAACTCCTTATCCCTGAACACCTATATGAAGCAAGGACAGTGGTTCCCTCTTACCAGTTTTTGGGTTGAATTTCCTATGATATTTCAAAAAAGGAAAAAAAATCATTTTGAACAAAAAATTAACTATTTGACGCCTGTTGACCTTGCCCTCTATAAAAAATCGTGACCCTGGGTCACGAATAGGGTCAACTGTAATTTTTCTGTATTTACGATATCCCGAGGATTATTCCTGTCAAATTTCAGTTCAATCGGAGCTTGTTTGTAAATTTTGACCTTTGACCGTGAACTTTGACCTTGGGGTGGAGAACTATCATAGACCCCTCTTCTACTATAATGTTACATCATGTAAGCAATACGGGCTTTATCTGTCCCTTTAGGCTGAGATAAATCCAATTTGTCTTATTTTTAAGCATTTTTTTGCAAAATTGACCTTTTGAACCCCCTTAAGACCTTTGATCCTGGTATAAAAAAAACTCGTGTACACAACAAAAGTGCATTGTTCCAATTGCAAATAAAAAAATTCTACTACGGTTAGTTTTTCTGGATATAAAAATTCTTAAAATTAATTGACCTTAAAAACGAAATGACCTTAAATGACTTTGGACCTCCAAAAAAAAATACCTTGCATACAACCAGGTAACATGATGCATACCTGCCAGTTATGTCACTGTACTATGTTGGTTTTGAGATAAATTTTTGAATTTTGGCATATTTGTGGGTTTTGACCGGAAGTGACCCTTAATGACCTTGATCCTGAAACTGTGGGACAACCCGAAGACCCTTGCTAGTAACAATACATGTGCTTTAATGACGTCATTCTGCTACGTAATTTGTATGGACATCGTTTTTTTGAATATTTTTTCACAATTTTTGGCTTTAAAACCGGAAATGACCTCCTTAATGACCTTTGACTCTTTATCCCTGAACACCCTATATAAGAAGGTCAGTGGGTTTTCCTCTGAACCATTTGGTTGAATCTCGGCCTTAATGCGGTAAAAGACTATAATGTTGTAACAGAAAATTACATATTTAACGCCTGTTGACCTTTGCACCTCTAAACGGTGGACCCCTGGGTCACGAATTGGGTCCAACTGTAAATTGTTTCTGTATTTCCGATATCCCGAGTGATTTATTCCTGTCAAATTTCAGTTCAATCGGAGCTTGTTTTGTAAATTTTGACCTTGACCTTGACTTTGACTTTGTTTGGAGACTATCATAGACCTCTTCTACTATAATGTTACATCACTGTAAGTATAGGCTTAATCAGTCCTCTTTAGGCTAAGATAACGTCCATTTGGTCTTATTTTTAGTATTTTTTGGCAAAATTGACCTTTTGACCCCCTTAATGACCTTTGATCCCGGTATAAAAAAAACCTCGTGTACCAAAAAATACATTGTTTCAATGCAAATTAAAAAAAATCTACTATGCTTAGTTTTGGAGATGAATTCTTGAAATGATTTACCTTAAAACCGAAGTTCCCCTTAAATGAGCTTTGACCTCCAAAATAAAAATACCTTGCATCACCAATAACATGAATGCTATGTTGCAATTTCAGGCCCTTATATGTTGTTGGTTTTGAATAAACATTTTTGAATATTTTGGAAAATATTTTGTGGTTTTGACCGGAAGTGACCCTTCCTGACCTTTACCTCCTTATTCCGTAAAACACCCTTATTGCATGAGCAAGTTCTTGTGAAAAAGTGTAGTTGATATCGGCATAATCCTGTAGAAGAGATTTTTTGCCAATTAAATGACAATATCTTGGGCTTCAGACCGGAAATGACCCCATAATGACCTTTTGACCCTTATCCTGAACACCCATATGAAGATGGGTCATTGGTTTCATCTGGAACAAGTTTAGTTGAATCGCATAATCCTTTAGAAGAAGATAGTTTTTGGCAATTAAATTACTCATTTGATGCCTGTGGCCAGGTCAAAGGTCAGACCGGGGTCATAAGTCCTAGGACTGAATCGGAAGACTCACGGTCACTTGGTATAAGTCTGGTCAGAAGACGTCAAACCATGACTGAGCAGACGCTTTGTTGCCAGAAGAAGAAAGAAAGAGAATGAACGCATCCAAAACTCAGAACAAGGCGCCTGAAGGACACTCCTTGTAAAAATAATTTCATAGTCTCACCTAAAATATTAAACATTTTAGAGTATTGATGGATCATGTTTAGCAACTGAACATTTGATGATATTAATTTCACCGATATTTAGCTTGTTGAAACCATCTAAATGCATTTCTGGAGTGTGTTATTACATGCGGGTAGATGTCCGGTTGTTACTCATTTAGAGGGCGCTGTGGCACGATTTATGACCGCCACACAGCCTTAAGTTCAAGGGGATATGTATCACAACTCAGGCTTTCATATTACTTCTCTTGATATTGGTTATAACGCAAATTCAGTGGGCTTTTAAAATGCTCCCCAAATTACCGTAACCCACCTTAAAACTCTGTAACTGACCGAACCAACTAAGCTTTTTTAGATTCATTTGATTCATTGTTTCATGTTGGTTTCCGAATATGGTCGTACTCTTGGGGGGGGGGGGGTCAAGTGGTAAAGGCAATGTAATTTTTTTGTCAACTGCGTTCTATTGCCAATATGATGGTCACACAAACTTGACCTTGTTTTTTGGTATTTAATCATCATCATCGTCATCATCATCGTCATCATAAATCGTCATCATCATATCATCATCAGCATCATCATCATATCATCATCTCCAGCTGATTACGGATGTACTTTGTCTCAACTGGCGCTGAGGTGAACACCTATAGATACCCACTAGAGTCATTATTTTGAGTGGTTTTTTCTTTTTCTTAATAAGAAACATTCATAATGCACGCTAGCACTCATGCATTGACTTCCCCTCAGCGCTTGAACAGTTCACTTACCATGCATGGTGAAGCAATAATACCAAGGCCAGAACTTTATTACCACAACCTCCCAGGTTATGTGGCTTTACGAACGGTGAAAACCGAAGAATCAGAATTGATGCTCACTAACAGAGTCTGGTACCTTAAAATAGAAATCCTTATTTCTATGGTGTTTAAAAAAACAATCAACATCACGGATAGGTCCTACAATTTCCATTTTAAACCCCAGTTGACCTATATACAAATATATGCGATACATTCATAACTTAATGAATAATTAGCAGCATGAAAATCGACTGCCGCTTATTCCTCCAAATCCGATTGGTGAAGTAAGATGAATAATGCGTTTTGCTTTATGCTTATATGCGTAATGCTTACATGTCTTTCATGGCAATGGATGTCAAAAGCTAACCTATTTTTGAGCTTGTAACTCATCGAAGTTTCAAACAATACCACATGTATACCTTTTCACACCTTCTCTCCAAATGCTTGCGATTTTGTGAAGTCAACAAAGAGACCGTGTTGTGAAAAAGTTTCGTAGAACTAAGATGTTTCTAGTTTTAAAATGTTAAAAGTCATCAAAATATATCAGAAAAGAGTTATTAATATCGTATTTATGTTTTGATGGTGTATAATGCTCATGTGGTTTAGAACAGATAAGGCATGAGTGGAGTGCGATGGGTATATAATTGCATCTTGGACGCTTAATTAACATATTAACATATGCTTTAGCGGGGCCACTGTGAGCACACGAGCGCTTTTACATAAAGGTCTCCAAACAGACTATTCGCGAACATATAATGGTCGTCGGAAATTAGCAAGCGAAACATATTCTCTAACGACCATTATATTCGCGAATGGTCTTTTTGAAGGACATTTAGTTACATAACGTCGAGAAAGAGGGGAAAGAAAAGGATTAAATGGAATTTATCCAATTATTTGGCACCATTTTGGATATCGTTTATAATGGTCCTGTTAAACAATTTAAAAGACGGTGATGGGAAGAGGGCACGATGTTATTGGTGGATAACGGAACTTACGGAAGTACGGCGCATCATACGCTCAGACAAGCACACAATGCAATTCTTCCAATACAATGTTACACTGGTGTTGAATTTATAGGACACAAAGTAAACGTGAGTATATCATGGATGGGCTTTTATTTAGAAGGGGACAGTTTTATCAACATGACCAAGATACCTTTAACTCAAGAAGACAGCACACAACATAGTACCCTATAGTAGTTGCAACGAGACATTGAAAAATACCCACTACGAGAAGGTGTGTTATACACGGACGGAGCCTAACCACAGACCTGCTGTTATTTCATAAATATTCAGAACACCAGGTGCCAACCATATACAAACCCTCCACACTGTTGGACTACAAGATAGAGCAAATAGAATAAATTTCAGATCTATTTGAGCACATCAACAAGATTACTATAATATCAGTTAATAATCAATAATTAGCCTAATATCAATGACCAATAACCTAATGAAGCCATTCTCAAAGCAGCTTAATGGTCTCAATACCAAGGGGTGCTAGAAAAATTACACGCCATATTGGACCCAAAATTACAAAGCTCTCACATCAAAAAACATGGAAGAAGCACAAGTAAGAGCAGATGAGGATCCCAATACTGAAACAACCACGGAAAACACATACGGAGCTACGGAGCAAAGGCACGGTTCACCAGGGCTAAATTATCTGCAATGAGTGCCAGCTGGCATGAAAAGACAGAGCCTCAACGTGGATAGGGATAGGAAAATATGGGAAATCAACCATCAACTCATAAGGAGAGGAAAACAAGTATGCCCTATTGTGCTGAGAAAAGAGATGGGCCAGCACTACAAAGGGAATAAATAGCAGCCAACATACTACCGGACCCACTAGGGCTCAAGGTGATACCCAAGGTTAACTCAGCGAGAAAAACGCTAGTAAGGAGCGAATGCCCAAAAACATTCAAAAACACCAAAACAGCATGAGGAAGGTTCTCTGTATGAAGTGTCCCTTCTTAAATGAAAACAACTGCGGCAGAAAGAAAAAGAATCCACAGGACCCGAGGATATCACAAAACAAAAATCCTCAGACCTTGGCATGAAGCTACTAAGGAGAAACTCCTGACCACATTCAATGTCAATTGAAAAGAGGGAAGTTCCACAAGATGGAAGATATACTTGTTTAAATGAACAATATGGTTTCAGGCAAAATTTTGTGTGGATAGGTCCACATAGGATCAAATTTATTGTTGGTTCCTCCAAGAAAATTACAGAATGCCTTTTAAAGAGAAAAAAAAGCTTGTCTAAAGCTGTCTGGGTAGACCTGCAGAATGCCATTTGATAAGTCGGAAGGATGGCTGTAACTTAAAATATTGAGGGGAGACATGCTATGCTGGTCCGCAGTCAGTTTCTTGTACAATGGACAGCAAGGGTAACAAAGCCAACAACACAAACTAAGAGAAAAAGGAGTTCTGATTCAAGGAGTCCTTAGGGAGGTTTCTCGTCGACAGGTCTGTTTCTTTTGTTTATCAACGACCAATATGCGAGCTGCCAAAAGGAGTCAAGGCAGCCATGTTCGGCACAGTTGTTTCTCATATTCTTAATAAGATGGCAAGCACTCTCAGGTGAGGATGTAGACCGCAATAGATGCTTTAGATAAGTGGACTGACAAGTGGGCAGTCATGGTTAACAAGAGCAAGACTTTTTTCCACGTTCCCGCTGTTGTTATGACCCCGACTCGCTTTCAAGGCAATAGACTCCAAAAGGTTGAGAGCCCCACTTACCTTGGAGTGACATTTGACAAAACCGCTGGAAAACTGGAAACTGCAAATGCAGACCAAAAAAAGGCAAAAAGACAACGAATGGCTTTTCATGAAAAAAAAAAATTGCGATCTGGAAACCAAACTGATGGGGAGCAGATCTGCGGTGTGTTTTGAAAAATTAAAACTGATGTGATTGGAAATGTACGTAATGCCTCGCGTATGGGCAGATACATGAGCAAAAGCCGCCAAAAAGTAAAATCTAAGCAAGACACACAAGTAAAAAAAACCAAGCCCTTAGGGGATCATTGCTGAAGCAGGCAAATGAAAAACACACTTATCCACCATGAAGACGAGACCATCACAGAAATTCAACCATTTGAAGAAGAATTGACCCCAGTCATCGCCACAAGGAGAAACAAATTTCAAACGACTTGAAAACCATCCCATGCATGCAGGGGAATGAGGCGTCCATTCTAACACGTCGACGGGAGAAAGCTCTACGTTTCTCAGTTATCAAGGGGACCTTGTCCAAGAGCGAGAGAAACCAGAAGTAATGGAAATGGTTCCAGATGTGTGAAAACCCATAAAGAATTTCAATATCTAAGTATCCTCCTCTGACATCAGGAATGGAAGGGACCCTGGAATAACAAATAAAGGTCATCCATCAGAGGAAGATAGAAGGAACTTTGACGTTTGTCCATGATGGAGAGAACCTCCCACCCAACAATGAAGGATACATTGTTACACAGGATGGCTTCTACTAAAATGCAAAACTAAAATGGAGGCGACGGAAATCTACAGAGAGATCGGGAGGAAAAAGGAGCAATCCCAACTGGCACCGTGTTCTAATTACCAAACAGAAAGTGAAGTCAGGGAGAAGGCAAACAACGAAGGGCGTATAGAGGAACACTAAATAGATTGTAAAGCAGGTTGGTCTTTTCACAGGTGCTTTGTCTGTTATTCAAACTCTTCAGAATAAAAGGGAGGGAGAAGAAACCTGCACCACCTCTCTACAAAATTCTTTTCACTCTATCAAAGTTGCTGGACAAGAGTGTCATCCAGTGACCTTCAGCCATGACACATGTACGCCACATGATGGAAGATAAGTGGACGGATCACCCTAGTCTCCCTATTCATAAAAAACTCGACCCCTACCATCAACTGTCAAGGAAGGAGAAGGTTAAAATTTTTCGTCTCCGTATACAGGGCACAATAGCCGAGCTGAAAGCTCACCTTTCAAATGCTTAAAATCAACAACACGCCAAGTACTCAACATAAAGGTGCAACGAGAGATTTCACATTTCGGGTGTCCCTTAAAAAATCAAAAGTACTGATTTTTGCCCTGGTGTAAAGCTTTCCATCAAAAATATCTTCATCTGAAAGGATTAAGCTGAGAAATGTTTCTTTGATACAAAAATTGTGAAATTTCTAATTTCGTATAGGAGCAAATACGAAATTCAGCCTATGTTTTACATTGAAATATAAGCAAATCAAAATCATCTTTTTTCTCTCTTTTAAGACATTTCTGTAGCCAAATACAATGTAAGAAATCAATTGAGTGTCTAGTCTATATGAAATTACTATTATGACACACTATTTGAGTGCCTCAAATCTCTCGTTGCACCAACGAGGATGGTTTCGAGAAGGGTTTTGTAACCGGAGTCGTGTTCGTCAGCAGTTCCACAGATGCCTACTCCATAAGATCTTGGAACTCACCAACGACATCCGCTTGACTGAGCTTGTCAAATGATTGCTTGCAAACAGGATGTTCTTTGTCCAGCTAGGAGCGAAGAAGAGCCGACGGCGTAGGCTCAAGAATGGACTACCCCAATGGAGCGTGCTCGCGCCTCTCCTGTTCAACATCTATACCAACGACCAACCTATATGAGTGCAGGAATCTGTCGGTTTGTCTATGCAGACGATCTCGGAATCAGCGCACACAATATGCAGACTTTACAGTTGTTGAAGAGAGACTCAAAAGCTTTGGACGAACTCACTCCTTAATAAGAGTATAACCACATACGTGCAAATTCATCCAAGACACAGGTGCGTGCTTTCCATCTACGCAACCGTGAAGCCAAACGACCGCTTAAGGTAACTTGGTCTGGAGCACTGCGATAACCTAGGAGTTACCTTGGACCGCACTCTATATAAAACCCACATGAAAATGGCAATAAACTCACTGGCACAAGATGGAGTGCTCGCCCACATACCCTAAGATCGACAGCACTGGCCCTTGATCTTGATCCACCTCGTTGCATATCCACGTCGTATTACCGCAAGCGGGCCTTTTCAGCTTCCGCACCAAAGTTATGGAACGCGCTTCCGAAGTCCATTAAATGTGCCTCATCGCTTGCCACTTTCAAAAACTGCTAAAGACTCATTTATTTTATAACTCCACTGTGTAGTTGTACTCAGATATTTGCAAATATGATCTTTTTAGCCTTTATATATGATGTACATTCTGCTATTTTGGGGTGTTTTTAATCTATGATGTGTTTAATCAGTCATGTTATCATGCTGATTTTGTAAATTATGTTTTGTGCTGGTGCTGGGCGCCGGTAAATTGGAATTTTATGTGAACGTCTTTCGCATACTTTGGTTTTTATGTGTATTTAGTATATTCTTAGTATTGTAATTATACTCTGCCATGTGTTCTTATTGTAAAGCGCTCAGAGGTGTTTGTGGTATTGGGCGCTATAAGATGCTGTGTTATTATTATTATTATTTACACACATGCAGATCTAACTGTATTGAAGGCAGATTTTTCAAAACACAATGCGTGGCAAAGACAATAAATACTCTCTTTTCTTGATTCATCTGCAGCATGTTCTTGGACATCCAAGTACTAATGTCAAACTTACAGCTATGCATACAATGCTTTTCATATGTGACTGACGAGGAATAATGAACATTATTACCAACTTGCCAAATAAGACCAGTACTCTGGATCCTATCCCCTCATGGTTATTAAAACGTTGTGCTGATATTTTGCTACCGTTATAACAAAAATCAACCCTTGATCCAGATGTTTTGAAAAATTATCGGCCTGTTTCGAACCTTCCCACTCTTGATAAAATTATTGAATACCCGGCTATTTCAAGATTCAAGCAGCGACATCTTCAGGGTAATAATCTAACTGAAATCAATCAGTTTGCATACAAATGATCCCATAGTACAGAAACTGCTTATTGAAAGTTAAAAATTATATGCTTCAGGAACTTAACAAAGGCAGAGCAATCATGTTAGTTCTTTTAGATCTTTACTCTGCTTTTGATATGATTGATCAGATGCATAAAGAATGCATAAAGAATTTGCTATTGCGGGTTCTTCCATCAATTGTATTACTAGTTACCTGAAAGATCGTACACAAGAGTATGTGTTTAGGTGAACATTCAAAAGATCATATCCTTCGGTATGGCGTACCACAGGGGTCAATTTCGGGTCCACCAATTTTCACTGCATATTTTCAACCTGTCACAAATATCATCAGGCAATTTGAGATTGGTTATCACATTTATGCTGGTGACACACAGCTTTACATAAGTTTTGATCCTAAGTCTAAGGAGGACACGGCTACCGTAAGTCACAGCTCACAATCGCTGAAATAAGATCATGGACGCTTGCTATTAAGTAAAAACTTAATGATGCAAAGCTGAGTTGTTTTAATTACTTCAACTAGGCATGCTAACGCTGTGTCTAACTTAGATCTGAAAAGAGGTGAGTCAGCTATTACCCCCATCTGGTTCTATAATAATCTTGTTATTATGTTTGATAATAACCTTTACCATGAAAGACCATGTTAGTTTATTGTGCAGCAGTGTTAATTTTCATTTACGTAACCTTAGCAGAATCCGTAATTATATTGATCGTTCTACTCGTGCACATGCAGTGAGATCTTTGATTCTATCTAGACTAAGGTAATTCTTTGCTTGGCCGTCTGTCTTCCACCGATGTTCATCGTTTGCAGAAACTGCAAAATCGGGCAGTTCTTCTTATCAAGCTATTAACAAATGCATCTCTGCGTCCCCCAATTCGCGAGTTGCATTGGTTGCCTGTTTAGCAGAAAATTAAGTTTAAGATCTTGGTGCATGTGTACAATAGTGTATTATGGTTCCTCACCAGTCTATCTACAACATCTCATCAGTAAATACAACCCTGTTCGCCAAGGTCTTAGGTCAAATCAAGACACACTCGTCTTGCCATTCCAAAGAGCTCCAAAGTCAACAAGATAATTTGGTGATCAATCTTTTCCTGTTATTGGGCCAAGATTATGGAACAGCTTGCCAGCTAATTAGCGTAAATAAAAATAATACTAGCAACACGGCCTTATTAGCACCAAGGTTTGAAGTATGTAATTTCTAACCTGGAGAAGGGTAGTCTCAGTGTTATTGTGAGCTTTGTATGCAGATTGAAAAGGCTCGCCAAGATCATGGTCGCCAACATTGTGTACCTGACGTGATACGGCCTTCTCAATCAATTTGGCAATGAATTTGATATTAGAACTACTTGTTTTTTAAGTTTGACACTTGTTGTATTCCCTGCTCTCCTATTTTAAGGTCACATGATGGACACCCCTTCTTTTTAGATGCAATCAACACATTCTCTCTTACCACACTTTATAGACAGACCCATCATTTTACGCTCTTTTACAACCACATCCAAGAGCCTTTGGAATTACTGAGTCATCTGCATATCCGATGTTTGTAATACTGCTTCCACCTACTTTTAACCCTTTTCCCTTTGAAATCAGCTCACCGTAATAATTGAACATATCTAGTGACATCATACAGCCATGTCTAACTCCCCTTTCAATACGTGTATAATCACTGCACTCGCCATTTACTCTAATGCAAGCAGTCTGATTCCAGTACAGATTCAGCAGCAAAACAAAGATCCTTTCTAAACAGCTAGGTCCAGCATACTAAAGTATTCAAATAACTGCTCGTGTCTTACTTTGTCAAATGCCTTGTTATAGTCGATGAAACACATATAAACTTCTTTCTGCATTTCCATTGCTCTTTCGGTTATCATTCTAATCACAAAGATGTCATTCCTGCATGTGCCTAAATCTTCCACGAAACCAAGTTGCTCAATCCCAATCTCTGGTGTTATTCTGCTTTTTGTTCTCAAGAGTAAGATCCTCAAAATGATCTTACGTGACTTATGAGGCTTATTGTCCTATGTTTCTCACAGTCCACAGCACTCGACTTATTAGGAATGGTATTAAAATGGACTTACTTAAGTCCTCGGCGAAATATCCATCTTCATCTTGTTGATGACTTGAATTGACTTCTGTCATTCCGCTCCATACTTCTCCAATGCGTCAATCATCTCAATTCAGGATCTTTGGTCCCTCAACCGAGTCGGGGAAACTTGGCATTACTTGTCTCTCCTCAGAAAACAACCTCCCTATATACTTTGTCTTAGTATTATCTAACATAATATCTACGTGGCTTGCATATAGTCACGTGTTTTGTGAGGTGAATCAATTATCATATACATTTTAAACTACTTAGTTCTCCAGGTAGAGAAGGATGAATATTTATTAATATTTCCCTGGAGATGGCCAGCGCACGTAAGTGTTGAAAAAACATGTGCGCTTGGCCGGACTCGAACCGGCGACCTCCGTATTACCAGCACGGCGCTCTTGCCAACTGAGCTATCAAGCCAAGGTTGGCCGAGGAGCGATAGATATTATTAGGTGTTAGGTTCGAAAGGTGTTCTTCGCTTTCCTAGCCGATAGCATCAGAACTGTAATTTACATATACAATTTATATTTTTTTTTGAGATTTTAAACTACCTTTGTCTACTTGATTTAAACTAAAGTTTAAATCAATCTACCTAGATTTAAACTAAATTTGTCTTCCTACCGTCAAATTTCTAAACATGTTTAGATTTAGATTTAACAGATCATGTTTAAAAACGTGGAGCAAAAAGTGTTTACAAAGGTGTTGAATTTATAATCACTGTTTTTACAGTGTACAATGATTATACTATACCTACTGGAGTCTTTAGCTCAAATAACGTTGGAACCAGTCTATTGTAGTTCCTCTAAAACTATAGTGATTCCATTGTGTTAAACGCTTTTGACAAAGCAAGGTATACTGCAATGTTGCTTCATTCATATGTTAATCATGTCAACAAGATCAACCAAGTCATTCCGTGTAAAATTATGCACCAAATAGATTACGCGACCCTCTTCAAATTGGCCCATATTTGGTGTGTAGGGTAATTTGGCTAAAAAGCTGAAATTTCAGGATTTAGCTCCATCAGACCAATGATTTTCACGCTGCAGATACTTTTTATGATTTGGGCTAAAATGGGAACGTCACATTTTGGTAACAACTGAACCAATCCTGTTTACACTGGTGTCTTTGGAAAGGGAATTGAATGAGCAATCCAAATATGTCATTATTGTTTTATGGAAGAACAGTAAAAATGAACGAATTTGATCTTATGGATCACATGATCTTTGATAATTTGTGCAAAAATTATACCCCAATGTTTTTTCTACATAATATCCAAACATTAAAACATTTTTACATCAATTCAGTCTACTTCTACGAGAAGCCATCAAAAGCAAACAAAAGGTATTACATCCCTAATTTCTTCATATCACTTAGAAAAACATGTTGGGCTATAATTTTCACTTACATTAATCTCAGGATCATGTGAATCCCAAGGTCACAATAAAAGGTTATAAAACTGTTTTTGTTCCTTGTTACGTTAAGACTGATTTATACTATTTAAAGATTATTATTTTTATTATTTGACAGAAATAAGAGCTAGCACATGTGGCTCAAAATACATAGCACTTTACATGAACAATCATTCTAACATATATTAAACAAAAATATATTCCAAAGTATAGCACAAAACGTTACTTGCTATTCATGGCCATTAATCCAGTTGATTTTGAACAAATATACATGAAATTCACTTATTCTTACAGATAATTCATCTATTAATATTACTGTACATGTAAATTACGCCAGACTTGCCACCTATTTATTGGGGATATTGCCATAGCAAATAGCCCGGATTTACAAACGTTGTAATAATATTTTATTTAATGTTTTACAGCATCGATACTTGGTAAAGTTCTTTTAATAGCCAAATTTCTTATGTACAGGACAAAACCTTTAAAAAGGTTTTGTCCTGTACATAAGAAATTTGGCTATGACCGTTATCAATGTAAAAATTAAAATCGGATTTTGTTCCAAAAACGATTAAACGGGATGTCACTTGAAAATCGTAACTTGTAGCAATTTTTTTAATCCAGCTACTAAAATGTGACCAAAATGTTACCGCTATTTGACACTCCACAAAGAAATGCACTATTGTCTCGGGTTCATTATTACAAAAAGTGCAGCCATCAACTTGCCTAATGTTAATTTTAAAAAGTAAAGTATTGGTGGCAATTATTCTTTGGTTTATTCTACATTGAAATCACCGCAGCTTGGTGTCTCTTGAGAACTTAAAATTTAATGTACATATCTCTTTCCAAACCTCATCACTTATATTTAGATGCACTTGTCATTTGGAGTAACTTCATAATTTAGAGACTGGACAAAAGCGTCGTAGAAGGTCCTGCAACCTTTTAGTTGTTCAAATAACAACTTCACGAGATATGGCTGAAAGGCTCAGGTATGAGTTTATTAGATAAATTAAAGTTGGTTTTAATCGATCGTATAATACCATTATATTCCAGATAGTTGGTTTTTACGGAGTATACATTTACGAATTCCTCCAATGACATAAAGGTACCATATTCTTTCAGAAGATCGTTCACGAATATGACACCTTTTGCTTTCCAGTGATTATAATTCACAGAGTATCCATCAACTTTTATTTTGTCCTTCGCCCAAATATTTGTTTTTAGCAATAACTATTAAAATCCAAGTTCCAATTTTTGAACACTTTAATGAGTGAAGTCATGCATGAGTGGAGTGTGTCATACCAGAACTTATTTTTTAATCTCGACTTTATATGATTAAAATGATTTATCCCAAAACAATAAAGGTCTTCACGTCTTAAATTTGCAGATAAAAGAAACAATCTTATCCATTTTGATCCCCATTTATAACACCTCGGATCCAAATCGCCTTCAATGAATCAATGTGCATTTCAACGTTAGGCATTCTTACACCCCCGTCTTCGTAATGTTGTACAAACTGCTTCCTATTTATTTTGTCCGGCTTTCCGTTTCAGATAAATCGGAAATTATCGTCATTCAAAGTTTTAACAAATTCCTTACTTCGGTTCGGTAACATCTGGGCTATTCGCTGATGTAGTGCACGTTAGTATCCATTGGTTACTGGCTCAAGCCTTGGCTCGTGCACCTGTTCCGAATTATGACTTACCATAGGATTTGCGTTGTTTTTTTTTTTCGGATCAATGTGATCAGTGGCTTGAACCAAAGTTAGCGTGAGCCAGTTGACCTGGCAACGGTCTTATTCTAACGTGCTCTACATCAGCGAATATAGCTTAGTTTAGATAAAACGAGGGTTTTCACCACAACTACTTTACCCAACCAGAGCGGGAGCAAGGACTTGGGTCAAACATCATCGTTCATGTCCCACTACATATAGGATTTGACACCTTTGGTAGTTATTATGGACCCTCTATATCAATGCAAGGTAGTTAGTGGTGTCAAATTGTGGTGTCACTTTTTCAATAGGGGCCAATTTAAGTTTACACAGGGGTCAAACTTTTAAATAACTCCAATCATGTGGAAATGTATTCCATATTGTTCGTCTAGTCATAAGGATTCCAAAAAAAATGTATAGTTTCTACCATCTATGACCATTGGTTTTCGAGTTTTGGGGTAAAATGGCTCAAAGTGCAAAAAAGGTCAATTTCCATTTGTACAGGGGGTAAAAATCAGAGGTTGCTCCAATTTTGGTAAAACTGAAACAAATTGTTCATCTAGCTTAATGTGTCAAAATAAGGAATAGTTTGTAGCATCTGCAATGCATAGTTATCATGTTATGTGACACAATAGGTCATGGGACAACATTATCTAATTGGCACTGACCTTCTTTGACCTTTAACTCGGTAAGTAAACATTTAACATAATCAAAGCTATACTTTTTGGGAGTCCTTATTCCTCAGGCAATAATTTGCAAGTATTTAAAATATAATTAGAGTAACTTTCAATGTTGACCCCTGTACAAATTGAGTTTTACCTTTTTTACCGTTTTAGTCATTTTTTACGCTATAGACCGTATTCAATATGACGTCAGCCACCACATATGTTGGTGGACAAGATGCATACATTACAGGACTACAATACATTAAGCTGTCAATCGATCCATGTTTAGCGATTGCACAGGGATCATTGACAGGTGAATGTATTGTAGTACTGGAATGCATCTATCTTGTCCACCATCATGGCTGGCTATTGAATACGGTCTTAACTCCAAAACCAATAGTCGTAAGTGGTACAAACTATACATTTTTACTAATTGGGTTTTGAATGATATCCAGGGCGTTATAGATGTTCATCAGTTTGGTAACATCCCAGGTGTCTCCACATCCCATCATATTCTAAGCCGTCTTCATTTTTTACATGCTGGTGCAGATAAAATCAACAATATTGGAAGAGTGGTTCTCACGGACTTCTCAAAAGCATTTGATATAGTTGATCATACGTTGATGATAGAAAAGTTGATTAAAAGGAGCATTTCGTGATCCACAACCTCGTCCCCCCGATTTTGATATCATCTGAACCGTTAGCCTTAGTAATCCATTTGTACCAAATCTTACGCGCAAATTCGGTCGTATCTCTAAGAAATACGTAATTTTGTATTTTCTGTCCGTAAACGGACAGAAATTACAGCACGGTGGCCTATGGGACCGTGGGAAACAAGCATTTGCTCCTAACACAAAACCGCAAGATCGGGATCAACTCAAACTTTGTGAATAAGCTTTTCTCAAGGATATCTAATGAACCATGAATAAAGTTGTTTCAAGTTGTTTATAGTAATGATGCGGCTGATGATGTTAATCAAGAACAAAATGTTGGAAAGTGGATGATCTGACACTTGGAGAAAACCGTACATACCCGCAGTGTAGTAACCTGCAAGGTGTTTTAGATATAGTTTTTGTCAATGGACTCTTGATAACAAACTTAGTCTCAATCCCTCCAAATGTCAGGCCCTCCAGTTCTGTTTTAAACATTTTCCGCCAAACTATCCCAACTTGCACATTAACAACACTCCCTTAAATTTGTCAATGAAGCCCGGATTCTGGGTATGAGGTTGCAAAACAATCTAAAATGGGATAAAAATTTGAATGAAATTGTAATCAAAACCAATCGTCGTCTTCATATGCTTCGCATTTTAAAACATTTTAGGAGTAATCATCAAAAACTTCTTTCTGTTTATAAAGGTTATGTCAGACCACTTGTTGAATATGCTGACTCAGTATGACATTCCTCTTTGACTGTTGATCAATCAAAAACCTTAGAACAACTACAAAGGCGGGCATGTAGGATCATCCTCTGAAGGAATTTCACCTCATATTCTGATGCTCTCGATAAATGTGACCTTTTACCCTCTATCTGTCAGGAGGGAGGACCATTCTCTTAGGAATCTCCTTCCTCCAACAGAATTCAGTCTCATGGGTCGTAACCTTCGTAATGCTAACAAAATCACCCTGCATAGCAGCTTGCATGCAGAACGGCTCGTTTTCAGAAGAGTCCCATTCCATATTTTCCTGGATCATCCTTCATGCCTGTGTATGTGGTTTTCCTTGTCTTTTTATTGATGGTGGTGTTTTGTTCTTTTTATTATGTTTATTCAGCTAACATGTTTTGGGTCTCTGTTATGTACAATATATATTTAATAGTGACCTTTGGTAATGTTCACTAATTATTCTTCTTGATTATATATGTAATTTTTTAATGTGCAATTCCAAGTAATTTGATCTGCGGATCACCATATGTGAATTGAATACACTGAAGTAATAATAATAATGGTCGTAATAATAATAATAATAATAATAATAAGTGGTCAAATTTTGTTGAAATGCATACCAAATTGTTGTAAATTGTACTGATTTTTTAGTTCGAAAGCTTTGGACGATTCTAATATTTCTACACGTTGAAAGCAATAGATAATCTATAACACGAGAAGTGTATGATAGATTAAATGGATTTAGTGGCAAAATCACCAGATTATCTACAGGCGAAGTCATTTTAAATCCCACTGCTCATCGATTTCTTCAAAATGTAAACAAACCGCGGGGGGGGCCCTATTTTTCATCAAATCCGTTGTATGCACTGTTTGTTTTAAAATTGGAAATGGTTGTAGTAAAGACATCTGTAAGTGACTGACTTACACTCCGACTGGCACGAAATACGAATTTTTTGCATGTTTACTATCAAAGTCGGAAAACCGTCCGTAAATGGCCTCTTCAAGACCGCTTAAAACACTTTCGTGTCTGTTTTGTTCACAAAGAAGAGTAATATAAATTGTTGATAGGACTAACATTAGCGATTTGAGGAAACCAAATGGGCCCATTTGAAAAGTTTTGAAACAAATGACTGCTATGGCTTAATTTAATTAATTAGCAAATTATTGCACCTTCGCCAATAGACAGACAACCATGATGATTATTACATTGTGTGTAATGTACTGATTTCACTCAAAGGGGTATAAATTATAAATCAGGGATGTAAGAACAATCTTTCAGAAATTTCCTAATTCAGGGAATGGTTCTCAAATTTCGCACTTTTATTTTATTTTCAGCCCGTTTTTTTTTTGGGGGGGGGGGTGAGGAACATGACATCATCGCAACGTTCAAAGAGAGTACAATAACAACAGCAGTGCGTAATGCAATAGTATTAACAGCTGCTTATTCATTCATATACCATGCAACACAACCCTTACAACAACAACATTTAGGCAAGCAGCAAACTTTAACATCACAAAGCGGACCTTAAAAATGACAAGGCGGACCTTCAACATCATAAAGCGGACCTTCCTCATTTTTGGGGGGTGCGTCGCACCCCACACCCCCCCCTGCCTACGGCCCTGTACATTCATCCCTGTAAATCAATTTAAATCAGTTACAGCAAATTTTGGAGCTTTTATCCGCAAATTCTATGCTTTTCCCTTTGGACCATGGTTTTAGAGGTGGCCCTCCAAATGTTTGCATGCAGGTTTTTGCTCAGAATGACCAGGAGTGGGTAATGAGGTGCTCTTGGATACGAGGTTGGATTCCACCTATGGGTCGTTTGAGGTCTTTCTTGAACATGAATGGACGGGCATTCAAAATTTATCACAATGGTCTAAGCAAGCACGTGAAATGGATTATTCAAGGATAAGAGGTAAAAGAAATTGAAACAATCACAAATTGTATTTTACAGAAATCTGTTTTACACGTCCCCTACACGTCAGAAACAAAATTACTTATAGCATATACCATGACTGTTCCACTGCTGTATGAAATTCTAGAAAATAAGCAGATAGCTAAATGTTTGCGAGCCAAGTATTGCATGCATGAAAGCACGCAACATTGCAATGACACTCACACGTTTTTCAGTATCTGATGGTAGTATCAGCCGGAAGTGATGTAGTGTTGGAAAATCCCGGGGTAAAAATAAGCAGCACGCGGAAGTTTTTGACCACCACCCATGCTCCAGGAGCAGGTCTCCCTCACTAACCTCAAAGGGAAGCTATTATTTTTTTCTTATCTTTTTTTGGACTTAGAATTTTTCCCTCTAACCTGAAAAATGAAAAAAAATAATGAAAATTTTATATATTTGAAATGAGGCGGTAGCGAAATTCGTACCCGAGACCACTGTATTATGAAGTTAGCTGCCTAACCACAAAACCTGCGAGGATTGGTGTGTCAGATTTGCAATTCTAATCCTTGATAACATTTTACGGAATAAATCGCTAATGCTATTGCGGTCAGCACTCAATAATTATAATGAATAGCTCCGCTCTGGAACGGTTGCCACAACCTACGCTCCAGGAGCATTAGTGATGGTCAAAATCTCACATCTGCAAATAAGCACGGCCCGACCAAGTCCGAGGTTGCTCTGACTAGACACTCCATATTGTGTTGACGTGTCAAGCTAGGCCCGACCTTTCTCTGCATCACAATGGGCGCCATATATTTCGGTTACAGGTAAAGCTTCCATAGGTCTCGTGCTTTGGGTCGGCTTATTTTTTATATATCTAAGGTAAGCTGTTAAACGTGAAACATCAACGACATCCAGTTTGTCAACTTGATCAATAATAATTATTTTAAAAGTTGAGGATGGTGAGATGGATGGCACGATAGTTTTCAATTTTCAGTTTACAAGCTCGATTCTTATTGTTTCGTCTACTGAAGATAGTAAACCACGCTGTTTTTAGTAAACCTGTAGAAAGCATCTCAGCTTTTGAAGTATCCTTTTACTCATATTCCAGGTACTCGTAAGCTCCCATAAGGCTGCCTCCTGCTTAGGGCAGGCATATTTTTCAAGCTAAAGTAAGCTGTTAAATGTAAGACTTCGACATCCAGTTAGATGTCAGGGGCTTGTTTGGTAATTTGGTCAACTCTTATAATGTCATTAAAGAGATATAAAGCAGCGATATTGCAAGAGAAACTAAAAATGTGGAAATGCATTTTTTAGCTTACAAATCATTCCATGTTGGAACGAAAACACAAAATAGTGAAAAAATGAAGTATTTCAAGAAATTTGTCATACCGTCTCCCGTAAATAGACATACAGCGATGACGTCTCAAAATTTACACTGAAGAGCTGAGTGCAGTTTACACCAGTACAGAATAAACAAAGATCAATAATGTTTGTGTTTAAGGTCAAATTGTACAGGTCATGGATTTTAAGCCTACCATTTGCAGATTATGTTAGCACATCCATGCCAGTCACAAAAATACCAAAATACAAATTTGGATGTTGTTTCGATGTTTCGGATCAGCAAATCGCTGCTTATCCCTTTAATATAATGACTGAAATGTTAAAAAAAAGAGAATTGTAGCAGTCTAAAAAGGGAAGCGGGAGAGGATTTTTTACTTGTTAAAAATGTTCCGTATCCACAGCGCATTTGTCATGACTGGGGATTGTTTTTTTTTGGGGGGGGGGTGAGGCCCAGGCTTAAAGGCAGACGTACATGTTGAAATATAATTTGTTTCTTTATTAGTTTAAAAATGTCAATTAAAGGGGCATTTCGTGATCCACAGCCTCGTCCCCCTGACTTACCTACAAAAATTTGAGATTTTCATATCATCTGAACCGTTCACATTAGTAATCCATGTGTGCCAAATCTTACGTGCAAATTTGATCGTGTGTGTAAGAAATTCACAATTTTCTATTTTGAGAAATTATAGCACAGTGGCCTATGGGACCGTGGGAAAACGAGCATTTGTTCATAACACAAAACCTCAAAGTCGGGATCAGCTAAAATGTTGTGAATAAGCTTTTCTCAAGGATATCTAGTGAAAAAAGAATTAAACAGAAGGTGTTGGAATCACGAAATACACTTTTGAGATCATAAATAGCTAAATTCCAAAGTGTGAGATGCATTTACTTTTTGACTCGCCTTAACTTCTGGCAGAGACTTAGTAATCACTTGTCTGTATGTCTGTCCATCTCTACTAATTGAGGTATACTCGTGTGACTGCATTTCTTATGTATTGCTTTATTCCGTCATGACTTGTGTGTCTAATTTAACAAAAGAAAAGTCGCACAAGTACATACACACTGCAAAAATAATTTTTAGAAACGTGGTGCAAATTAGTGTTTAGGTATTAAACATGTCTAAACGCCTAATGCCAAATGCCTAAACATGTTTAGACAAGGTGTTTAGACATAAAACATTTTTTTTCGAAATGTTTAGAAATGTGGTGCAAAATAGTGTTCAATTTCTAATCACTGTTTTTGCACCTGCATTAACTTGTGTGTTCGTCCATCTGTCTGTCTGTCTGTCAGTCTGTGTAAAAGCTTGTGTGGAGTTCTGTAAGAGATACGATGATGTAACTTGGTGTAAGGAAACGGGTTGAAGAGTTCTTGACCTGATTAGATTTTGGGCCGCAAACTATACTAATTGAGTATCTAATTTGCATAATTTATGAAAATTTCCCTGCAAGGTTTGTGTATACAAGTTATCTGGAGCCCGGGGGGAGGGAGGTACTCAACTTTATTTTGGTTAGGCATGTCCTGCCCGGAAATAAAAATATTGAGGCTGTGGAGCTGATTTGGGCCCCCAAAATGGGGTCTTCGGAGCTAGGTTTTCTGAAATTTCCACCCACCTCAATTTCCATCTACTTTATGAATTGTTTCAAAGAAAATTTGGTAGAATATGGCTTGGACATGAAAATTAGGGTCTTTGGAATGGTCCTAAAATGGGGGTTAACTGGAACTGAATAAGAGCCTGAAAACAAGGGTCTTACGGACAGCACATCCCCTACTACATCCCGATATGAGCCTCCCCCCTCCAACTGGGAAAATCTGCCTCAAAACCAGGAAATTGCCCCCTCTGACAAGTGACCACTGTTACGCCCCTGCACACAAGTCAGTGGCTTTAGAGATGGCATCCCAGATGCTTGTAGGTCATTTGGAAAGCCATCTAAAAAAACCAGGCTTATTTTGACTCATTTAGATGCATTTTCCATGCTGATTCTGAATATACCCTGGAAAAAGAAATCCTTTTGAGCTCTTTGAAACAAAAATTGACCAATATTGATCTTGAGCGACTGTAGTCGTTTGCCGTGTTCAAAGGATTGAGGTTCTTTTTGATGTCCTCATAAGTATATACCATACAAAAATGTGTGTTTGTGGTGTCTGCCACACCCACTCACTCACATTAAAACATTGAGTTTGTTCATTTACAGATCACTGTACAGTAAAACAATGGGTTTTCACAAATGGTTCTTGTGGAGGAGGTACTACCATATCGTAGGTAAGTGCAGTGGCGTAACCAGCGGATGGGGACAGACCCCCCCCCCCGATAACTAAAATGGGGACGGAGAAGCTAAAAATGGGGACGAGAAGAAGGGGAGGAAAGAAGGGGAAGGAGAGGGAGAAAGAGAAGGAAAGGGAAAGAGAAGAGAAAAGAGGAAGGTAGAGAAGAGAAGGGAAAAGGGAATGAGAATGAGTCTGTGGGGGTGCCCAGGTGGATGCAGCATGACACCCCCTTTAGAATTTCAAAACCGAATGGAAAAAAAATATGAGTCTACTTGGCGAGGGCACGCCGGAAAAAATGGTACAGCAATCGTGAAAACTTCTTGAGTCTTGCCCCCCCCCCCACATTTTATATACATTATTTGAACAGGAAAAAAAAAAAATGTTTTAATTTATTCAATATGCCTATTGAATTTTGTAAATATCAACAACTAGCTTCCTTTAATAAATTTATGTAAATATCAACAACTTCTATATATTGACATTCAAATCAGTACACAATGAAGGAATAATGGGAGTAATCTTCACAGACATGCATACAAAAAAGTGCAATGTGCATAAATCTTAAAGGTGCAATGAGAGATTTTGAGGCACCCAAATACCCGGTCCCTCAACTCAACATAAAAAGTGGTAACCATGAGAGTTCTTCATTTTTTTCATAACCTCCCCTTTCCAATGATTTTTCATTGATTTTACCCCCTTTTTTGCAAATTGATGACAAAAGTAGGATTACAAAATTACCCACTATTCAGGTTTTTCAATGACAAGATTTCAGACACCCCTTTTCAATGACTCTTATAATTTCACATATTGCAAAATATACAAGTATCAACATTACTTTGTGTCTGCGGGAGAACGTGCACCAGCTTGCACTGTATGCTATAATATGTACACCAATGACAACTATTACGGGAAACCACACAGTGCGCCGTGCTTAGGCCCAAGGCTGCCTTCTGCTTGTTGTTGGATCGACAATGAGACCGATTCTGTGAAATACCCCTTTTTTAAAATTTCGCGGAGAAGGATGCTCAGAATAACCCCTTTTTGTGATTTTGCGGTCCGCGATGAGAGTAAAAAATATACCCCTTTTCCGCGAAATTTAGAACTCTCATGGTTACCACTTTTTATGTTGAGTTGAGGGACCGGGCCCAAATATTGTGTCATGATAGTAATTTCATATAAATTGGACACTCAATAGATTTCTTACCTTGCATTTGGCTACAGAAATGGCTTAAAGAGGGAAAAAAGGTGATTTTGATTGGCTTATTTATCATATAAAACAGGCTGAATTTAGTATTTGCTCCTATACGAAATTATAAATTTCGATTTTTTGTACCAAAGAAATATTTCTCAGCCCAATCCTTTCAGATGGGGTATTTTTCATGGAAAGCTTTACATCAGGTCCAAAATCAGTACTTTCGATTTTTTTAAGGACACACGATATGTGAAATCTCTCGTTGCACCTTTAATGTGAAGGAAAGATTTGCACCTACTTTGTATCATGTGCTTTATTCATATTTAGAAATGGATTCCATCTGTTGAGGATTATCCTGTTAACTGGTTTTTCAGTAACATCTATGTATCTGGTCCCGCATTCCGACCCAGCAAATTTGATATCTTGATACAGAATTGTCCATAAGCAACTACCGAATGTTAGTTGAAGGTGCAACGGGAGATTTCAAATATCGGGTGCCCTTAAAAATTGAAATTACTGATTTTTGCCCTGATAATAAAGATTTCCATCAAAAACATCCCCATCTGAAAGAATTAAAGGGGCATTTCATGATCCATAGCCTTGTCCCCCCGACTTACCTTAAAAATGTTGAGATTTTTATATCATCTGAACCGTTAGCCTCAGTAATCCACTTGTGCCCAATCTTACGTGCAAATTCGGTCGCATCAGTATGAAATTCGCAATTTTGTATTTTCTGTCCGTAAACGGACAGAAATTACAGCACAGTAGCCTATGGGACCGTGGGAAATGAGCGATTGGTCATAACACAAATCCGCAAGATCGGGATCAGCTCAAATTTTGAGAATAAGCTTTTCTCAAGGATATCTAGTGATCAATGAATAAAACAGAAAGTGCTAAAATCACGAAATGCACCTTTAAGCTGAGAAATGTTTCTTTGGTACAAAAAAATCAGCCTATGTTTTATATTGAAGTACCGTATTAGCAAATTAAAATCACCTTTTTTTCTTTCTTTAAAGACATTGTTGTAGCTAAATACAAGGTAAGAAATCTATTGAGTGGATATGAAATTACTATTATGACACAATATTTGGGTGCCTCAAAATCTCTCGTTGCACCTTTAATGCAGGTACTTATAGTGCCAAAAGTTTTAGCTGACAAGATAACCTATCTGAGGCATTCACAAATGGGCTATATGTCTTAGAGCTATCACTGGCACTCAATTGTGCTTGCTTCAGAGTGGCGCAAAGAAATCTTTGTATTGTACAGTTTCGGTAAAAGTCCCCAGATGTAATACAATATTATTTTTAATATTGTATCGCATCCGGGCATTTTAGCGAGAACAACATCGTTGACTGACTGGTAGACTTTTGGGACTACAACACTGTCAATACAAGGTTTCGCTTGAGTCAGCCTGATTTTTAAATAATAATAATAATATTGAATGACTTTTCTTCATATGATACAAAATATATTGCACTCGCTATAAAAATATTATACTCGTCTTCGACTCGTACAATATTTTTCTAGCTCATGCAATATATTCTTATATCATACTCAAAACCATTCAATATTATATAAATATTTGATTGGGAAACCATACACAACAAACAAGGCTATGTGTATATGCAAAACTTTGGCTTTGACAAAAATGGGAGATCCCCTTCCCACAAAATCTCTAAATTTCCTTTAAAGAGACATGAGATTTCCAGAAAGAAGCACCCCCAATTTTTCTCAAACCTAGGTTTTTTACACATTTGGAATGCTTACCAATGTATTAGATAACACCTGAAGTGAATAAGCCGAATACGCCGTCTTTATGTAATAAGATGATGATTTAGTAGTTTCTGTCGTGCACGACAGAAAGTCAAAGCATGGTTTTCTATGGGGAACGATTACGATAGCAGGCAAGTTCAATAAACCTTCCAAACGTTCTCGGTAGGTGGTCTACAACCAATCCAGTGAAATTTGAGAGAAATTCATATCCTAAAAAAATCTCCTCCTGTCACTTTAACTTCCTTTCAGACAGCGGACAATCCCTGGAAGGTGACCTTGAACGAAGTATAGCTACGGATCAGCCTAATAACCAAGCATAGACAATCAATTATCCTAGTTCATCCAATCATGAGTTTCAACCAGACCAAATCCAATGACAATTTGGATGTTCAAAGCAAAACCACCGAGGAGAGCCAGGTCGTAACAAATGCAATTTTAAATAAAGCCGATCAAACTTCAGAGGATAACCAAACCACCGTAAGTGACAAATCAGATGTACCACAGGATGACCATCAAACTTGCGAGGTAAATTGTACGTCAACCACAGATGACTTGACTGAATCTGCCCATAGCAGCAACAGTGACAATGCAAAACACACAGTTGTACTGGGAGATCAGAGGATTGTCTTGGGCGACTCAACAGATGCACATGGAGATCAATTCAGTAAGAAAACAAACTACCTCAATATATTCTTCTGTTAAATAACTTAAATGTGGTTTACTCCCGGGGAAGGGGGGGCACTCCCATATGTGAGTATGCGTGTAAAGGGACATACCATTAGATTTTTTTTGGGGGGGGGGGCTAGTGAGTCAACAGCAATATTAGCAGGGTAGCCATTTAATGACCTGGGTTGACTGGCGATCCGAACAAATTCAACAATGTATTGCGCTTTATTCCGACATGTGGAAGCAAAATAGCTTAAAATAGCCTTCTTATTGCACAAGTGACACAGGTTGTGGCAGTCTCCTCCTTAACCTTAATGCCACCAAACACCCAAAACCCTTAATGCACTGAGTGAGAAAAACACACTAATTCCTGGATGCAGCAATTACGTCATCGGATGAAGATACATATGGGTGCGAAATCACTGGCCGGGCCAATGACACCACCATAGCGTGATATCCCCGGTCATGGGAGTGGGCCCAAAGGGCCCCTGGTTCGAGACCAACCAGAGTTTCCGACTTTTCTCTTTTCCTTCTTCCCTTGTTCCTTCAATGCCTTCTGGGAGATAGAAACACATGCGGTGTAAGGGTTAATTAATGAAACATCTTTTTCATGCAAAATTGATTGTAATTATCGTATAATTTCTTGTTTCTAGGGCAACCATGTTCCCACAATTTGTGTGTATCACAGGATGACCATCAAACTTGCGAGGTAAATTGTGCGTCAACCACAGACAACTTGACTGAATCAGCCCATAGCAGCAACAGTGGCATTGCAGTGTGTACAAAACACACAGTTGTACTGGGAGATCAGAGGATTGTCTTAGCCGACTCAACAGATGTACATGGAGATCAATTCAGTAAGAAAATAAACTACCTTATTATATTTTTCTGTTAAATAACATTCAGGTGGTTTACTCCAGGGGGAGAGGGAGTCAGCTTTTTGCTTTTTAACTTAAAATTGACCATGCCATTGATACAACCACTTTCAAACACATTTTGTTACTAGTTCTGAGTGAACCCCTTTTTCACTCTTATGCAAAATGACCCACCTTTTTCAAAAGACATCCAGTACCGATAGCCCCTACTTTTAGATACTGGTTTATAAATCCCCATATCACTTTTCAAGTGAGTGCTGGGGGGGGGGGGGGGAGGGGATGGGGCGGTTACTGCTAAAATATGATATTGATTTTGTGATAGCAGCAAACTATTATTATGTGACATGACCATGGGAAATGAATCTCATGTCGGTAGTATTCAATTTTGAGTTCTTAAAGGTGCAACGAGAGATTTCACATATCAGGAGTCCCTAATAAAATATAAAATTCTGATTTTTGCTCTAATGTAAAGCTTTCCATAATCCCCGTCAGAAAGGATTAAGCTGAGAAATGTTTCTTTGATACAAAAATTGTGCAATTTCTAATTTCGTATAGGAGTAAATACAAAATTCAGCCTATTTTATATTGAAATATAAGCAAATCAAAATCGCTTTTTTTTTTCTCTTTTAAGACATTTCTGTAGCCAAATACAAGGTAAGAAATGTATTAAGTGTCTAATCTTTATGAAAATACTATTATGACACAATATTTGGGTGCCTCAAAAATCTCTTGTTGCACCTTTAACCCTATTTTACTCACCCAGTTTTGGCCATTTCTTGAGCACATTATCTCATTTTGTAATACCTTATAGAAGCGTAGCTATAGCAAACCCTGCTCAGCATTTCCTTTATTTATATGCTCATATATGGTATCATTTTCTACATAGTAAAAGAGAAATGGGGTGGATATGATATTTTGATCAAATTTTATGGCTATTTTATTACTCAAATTTGGACCAAAATTAGGATAAAAATGAATGAAATTTGGATATCTGTAACTCTTTTAATCAACGTGGTAGTGCATCACAAATGTCTGAATTTATTGAAAGAAACTTAAACCAAATCCAAATTACCAAAATCAGTTACAGATTTCATTTTAACAAATCTACAAACCATGTTTTGTGATCATCGTGCCATATGGCACGAAATTGCAAGGGGTGAGTAGAATAGGATTAATTCAAGCTTCTTCCCAGGGCTCGGTTTAGCACTGGCCTGCTGGCCCGCGGCCAGTGAAATTCATGTCGGGCCAGGAAGAATTCAACTGAGCTGGCCCGTCGGGCCAGTTAAATTTTCAGAAATGTAGGTGTGGTAGGTCTTACGGAACGTTTTAAGTGCCATAAAACGTTCCGTAAGGTCTTGTAATATATTCCCGCTTTACCTCCATGTGAATTATCCTTATAATGCTTCAACATTTTATTTAACATTTTAATGCATTTTCGCTTTTTCCAAGATCATCAGTCACTAATTCAGTGCCGACTCCCACTGGCACAACTTCTCTAACACAGACAGGCGTGTTAGTCCCTCTGTCAATCATATAGCGTTTTATGGTCATATGAGCGAGAGCCAGTAGGTCCTTAACCAATTGCAGTGGACCAGGCCCGTGGGGGTTCAACCTTTTTTGGGTAGGTATGTGCCTCCTGGATTTCAAAAATTGAGGCTCCGGAGATGATTTGAGGGGGAAAAAATGGGGTCTCCGGAACTAGGTTTTCCAAATTTTTCAGAAAATAAGCTGCGATTTCCCTCAATTTCCAGCTATTTTTGAGGTGTTTCAAAGAAAATTTGGTAGAATATGGCTTTGGACATGAAAAGTAGGATCTCTGGAACGGAAATAGTCCTAAAATGGGGGTCACTGGAACTGAAAAAGAGCCTGAAAGTGAGGGTCTTGGCACATACTTCCTCCCAATGTGAGAACCCTCCCTCCCCAAACCAGGCCCTAAAAGAAACAGGATTAGAAAGACATTCCTAGTAAGAAAAAGATGCAAAAGAGCGAGTATGAAAAGAAACGGACTTGAGATTATCTCCAGCTATCTCCCAAGTGACAACTGAAGAATGAGCAAATAATTATGTTTTGTAGGAGTAATTTTGTCCACGTTTATTTAGCAATTTAATTTTGTACTGTGTACAAACTACAAATATAGGTGATGGAAACAACTTGAGTGTAAAGTAAATGAAAAAATGACAAAATAGACACTGACACTGAAGCCCCGGGGATTAGGGTTGGGGGCACTGATCTGAAATGGCGGTAAGAGTGTGTGCGTCGTTCAAGACTCCCAGTTCGCGCCTCTTTTGTAGTTTTTTAGACTCCTCTACTTTGCCACAAAACTCAGATTTAGCCCCATGGGGAAGTTTTGCAAGTTCATCATCCCCACAACCTCTCCCTCTAATTTGACCTAAAATGCAGTTCCCAGTCCATATATTGAAAAAAAAATTCCGAGACCACAAATTGATCAAAAAGGTCATTCTGAGAGTGACAAGTTTGGCGCTTTGCCGCTGCACACCCAACCTTAAGTTGAGTGCTTCTTCAGGGCTGGGGGCTCAAATATAGGGCCTATTGTATTTTTACATTTAGCTAATGTCCAAGTCTTGGCGTAAGCACGGAAATTCATGACATAGAATGGAAAATGGAGGGCAGTGCATCACTGCAGGGCCGTAGGGTTTTATTAGTTCACTGGCCCGAGGGCCAGATAGAGAAGAAAAACAAGGGCATCAATGATGCAGTAACCAATCATTTGGATGGTTAGGGAATGCAAGTTGTGGGTCAGGTAATGTAGGGTCATTAAGGTCAAGTGACATATAGCCCATGGTTCTGGCCAGTGGTTTTATGAGCAAGTTTGTGGATTATACAATAAATGGAAGAAGTTTTGATATGCTGGGGTCAAAGGTCAAGTAGGTACATTGGAGGTCAAGAAGGGCATATGCGGCATAAGGAGGGCACTATGTGCATCCCTTAAGGAGTTTGGACTCGGTGGTTTTACCGGTGTCACGAGCGAGCCAGTCCTATCTTTTTAGAGTCCGTCGGACCTTATGTTTTGAGTTTCACCAGTCCAGGAAACATCTGTTTTGAAATTAGGAGTCCTATAGCACTAATTTTGATTTCAGTGCAGGGCATATCGGTTAATGAAACCGCAGTGTCCTGAGGACTTAAGGCTAATAAATAAGAAGAAGAGTCCTAGGACATTTTAAATAGTGGGGACATCTGAAGTCTATACATTACCACAAAATCTCAGGGTCCCTAAATTTTGAGGGGGTCGGGACTGCGGGTACTAGTTTTGGAGTGGTCCCATGCAGGTGAATTCACAGTCCTAGGACAATATGTTTTAAAATAAGGGTCCTATGGATACCACGTTTTGATTTCTCAGTATCCTGTGGACTATCGGTTAATGACAAGTAGGTCCAATGGACTACATGTAATAAAATGAAGAGTCATAGGACAATAAAAATAGTGGGACTCTGAAGTTTATTACATTACACTAAATTCAGGGTCCCTAAATGTTGACGGTCCGGGGGACGGGGTACTAATCGTGGGTGTCCCATGACGCTGGGTTTTCAAATGCAAGCATCCAAGAACAATTGAGTGTTGCCTTTAAATGGACACCATTAAATATCGTCTTTAAAGGGGTATTTGAAATTATGGTTTTGTGATGTTATCATAAAATTCATAATTTACATCAGCATCATGGATGCCCACTACATCCTGTGCAGAGGCACTGATAGCTTTGAAAATGGCGACAATTAGGTGGTAAAAATTAGGCTAATTCCAGAAATTATCCACCCCGATGACCAATTCAAAATTCGAAATAACTATGGAAATTCCCAGCGTTTTGACAAATCAATGGGAGTAATTCCAGTGGGAGTTCCAAATGCTTTTTTTTTATATCTTTGGGTGTTTTTGGACCAAAGAGAACGAACGGGAAAACACAACCTACTAAGATGATAGTATTCTTTGGAAATGGGTTTTTCAGTGGGTAAGTAAAGTAATGGGAATTCCCAAAGGCCACTTGGGTTAGCTACTCAATTACTCAATTATCTCTTCAGTTGCATGCATCTGTGTTAAAAAAAAACACATTGGTATATTGGATATTTTTTTACGAAGCCTTTTGTGGAAATTCTCAATCCCCCCACTTTCGGATGCTGAATTTTATGCACCTTTTGGCAGTCGACCCCACTAACGGAACTTCCCACCATGCTTTTTGGAGAGGAAAGAGGATGTGTTAATAGAGGGGGTGCATAATTTCAGGAATAGCCCAATTATGAATGCTTAGCTGTTCCAAATCGGTCAAATTTGGTTAAAATTATTGTCTCGTCATGGCCATTAAGTTCAGTGTGTCACTTTTATCTCTTTTATTCTCGCGTTTCAGTATTTCCAGTTATAAAAACAATATCGCGGGTCTAGAACATTGACGACGGCGGATTTGTTTTTTTTGTCTTTTTACAAAACAAAAATAGTGAAAAGTACTGCACATAACCTTACAAGCTTACCAAGTTCCAAAGGCTATAAAGTACATAAATTGGCCATAGAGATAGAAACTGTTTGCGACTGATGCTAAGCCCTCGTAACGAAATTAAGTGCAAAGTACTTAATTTATCTATTTTATCTTATCGCTTCATTACATTAATACAAAATAGTATGTATTTCCGAGTGTTAATCTCATTTTGCAAATTTACTGTAATTATACAGGGTGAGCAAAAAAACGTGACGGATTGTATCCGCCATTGAATTTTTAAATAAAATATACCTAACATAGTGTGGTGCATCGGAAAGCAATATTCATTATCTTAATTGCTGAAAGATAATTCCAATCGGATAAGATTAGGCCGAGCTACATTCTTTTATTTCAAGTAGTCAGCTTTTAACCCGATCCATTTGAATTAACAAGGTGGCCATACTAAGTAAATGACTCCCAAAATGATGACAAAGGTATTGTCTAATATGTTGGTATGTGAAATAAATGTGGTATCTAAAGGTGCATCCTCAAAAACCACCCAAAATCTCGATCACCCGGGACTGGGTGGTGAGCGTACCTCAGGCGGTCTCCCCGTCGCGGCCCTCCCCCCCCACCTGCCGTAGCACCACACGCCACCTTGTCCTCCTCCCGTGTCGGTTTACCGTGCGCGGAGGCTTTCTCGCTCCGTCCCTCAACAAAGCTCCTTTCGCCTTAGGCGGGGTTCGGCCCGAGGGCTACCGACGTCCGCCCTTGTCTCTGTGTCCTCCGGGGGGGGGGGGGGGGGGCGGCCGGTGCTTAGGGAAAAATCGGGGCCTTCCCTCTCCTTTCCCTCGGTCGGCTCACCAGGACTGGTGGGAGACCCTGAGGGGGGGGGGGAAACGTGCTATTGCTCGAAAATTGAAGAAGTGTTTCCAACAGTGATTAATGGTAAGTCTATTTGAAACACTGTTTTTGCAAGATTATGGCCATAATTTTGGCAAACAATACTTTAAACCTCAAAAGGTTGACACGATGTCGTTCCTTCATATGGATGAGTCATCACCCCTCCAGAAAAATGATAACATCTATGCAAGTTAATTTAGTTTTTTCTAGGATTTTTAGGAGTGATGAGGACGAGACGTGTTAAGAGGGCATCGATGCTAAATTGCGAATGATTTTGCTGGGGTAAAATAGGGTCGCATATATTCTGAAGTCAATACATAGCCGATTGTATCTGGACAATGATTGCTTCGCAACGCGTCAATACTCAATCGATGTGAAGGATCTTTGCAGCAATTAAAGATTTAATGTGAACTAAGCTGTCAGATGATACCAGGGCATGTTAGATATATGTAACATTGGAGGGAAAATTCAAAATGGCGGACAAATTCCGGGTCAAGTTTTTTTGATCACCCGGTATGTAACCTTGATATTGATGCTAGTACTTTGCCAAAGTTTGGTAATTTTCAAATGCAATTTTATCAGAAACGTTTTTTGTATTTCTGTCTGCAATGACACACTGGCCGATTTGAAACAAAGTTACATGAAGCCTAATTGTTATTTTAGATTGAAAGACAGCAAGAGTAAAATAGGTAAATATAATTCTGTAACTATTTATTTTTAATTAATGAAGCATTACGAACTGATAGTTGGACATTGTAACATTTGAATCATAATTTGTTTCATTACTACTTTTGTTGGTTGGGTAAATGTTCGTGCACCTTGGCCATTGACGAATTACACAGGCCAATGACCATTGGGTCCAGAAGAAGCCAGTTAGTTTTGGACGAGCATTTAGGCAATTGTTAGTCCAATCGCCAGTTGGACTAGTTGGCAGTTGGCCTCTATTGACATTATGGTCTAAATACCCTTTGTTTCAAATAGTAGTTGTTTTACCCACACGTCCATTTTCCACGTGTTCCAGTACTAGTTAGTCGAATCGCCAACATTTGATGCCACCTCGTGCAATAATACGATGCCTTAGCGGCATGAAAATGAATGCAAATTGGACTGGAACAGGGGAACTGGCAGTTGGAATAAACAGCACTGCTTTAATACCTCGCGGACGATTTCTACTCGTCTGGAAAGCCCTGATCTGATAGGATACCTCATAGGAGTCATTCCATCGTTAGACGTCAAAGTGGGATCCATGGATCTGTTCATCATCAAAAGTATCACTACCTTAGATACAGTTATTTACATGGAAGATGACTTTGGGGGGGGTTGGTTTTTTGTATGTAGAATTGACAAATTTTGTAGACATACGCACGTGTCCTGTCCGAGGTATGATAAAAACTACTACTAAAAAAAAAGAAAAATATCCCCCCCCCCCCTTGCCGTGGATGGAATAGACCACGGTCGTGTTAAGTCTGATTTTCACAAAATTCATAGTTTATAGACATTATAGTATGATTTGTCAAACTGATTTTGTGTACTACTGAGAGGGAATAAAAGTCACCAGAAAAAAGTTGAATTATTTAAATTGGGACCAATAAAACAAATATTGCCAGATTTGTTTGTTTGAACATTGGCGTCTATGTTACGGCCGCATTATTAAGAATTTGGGTTCACATTTTCTGTTCTGATGGATATGTGGTTAATTTTTACATAACTGAAGTTTGTTTGTTGCAAGGTGTGTCATAAACATATAATTTAGTGAGTTTGTATGATTATGCCAATATTTTGTCCACATGAAAAAAGATGGTGTGCAAAAAAAAAGTTTGTGACATACATATTACATTAAATTGTCACAATTTTGAGGGAACAATGACCAATTATTAATTAACAAACTAAATATTGTAGGTCTTCACGACACAAACTGCAAAACTGTAAAACTCTTGTAGTGGTTGTAAATCACCACACATAGCAGAAGAAGAAAAGAAAGAGAATACAATCCCAATGCAAAACCCATATGTATTAAAAAATGTGTGGACACAACGGACACCGCCACAAAAAGGAACAAATCTAACCTTTCATTTTATGGGTACAAAAAATTTCAACAATTAAACGTTGCTTTAGTGGCATTTCATACTCTTTTCATTATGATCACAAATTATTTTAAATCAATTCATATTGTAAATGTAACAAAAGAGAATTTGTGAAATTCAGACTTAACAAAGACACGTGTCAATGTCCATCAAACAGGCATGTTTTCTATCAACCTCGGAAAAGACACATGCGTATGTCTACAAACTTTGTCAATGTCTTGCACAACCAAAGGTGCATCTTACATGAAATATAAATGTATCAAAGTAGTGATACTTTTGATGATGCAGAGCCATGTCACAATTGAGGTCCTCCCCATCCCCCCCTCCCCCCCCACCTGATGGAATGACCCATAGCAATTATCAAGGAAATCTTGGCTTCAACTGTGATAGTTACCTACGTCGAACCAACATGGCAGAAGAGACCGCATAAGCTCACTACAAGAGCTATTGAATCCATTCTAGCACAGAACTTTTTACTGGTAATAGGAGATTGCAACGCAAGGATGGACTGAAAGAAGCAAAGTTCGCTCGCCGCGAGCAAAAGAACGAGAAAATGTAAAAAAATGTGGATCTTGCAGGTAAAACACCAGCTCATCAATGCAAGAACATACTTTCACATGAAAATGGGAAAAGCTCTGGAGGTATCAGGTATCAGCTTGACTACACATTAAACCGAAAGGAATGAAGGATCAGCATCTGAATGTAGTGGCATACATGACTTTTGTCAGTGTGGGCTCAGACCATAGAATGGTCTTTGCACGGGTTAGGTACAGTCTCGGGTAAAACATAATGGGCGTCTAGAAAGACTCGACATTGGCGTCTGCTCAGCGATAGGAATTACCTCCAAGAGCAGTCCTATTGGGGATACGCAACCTCCACATCTCGAATGATGCTAATTTATCTGCGACAGACAAATATGAGAAAAAGTGATTCCATTTAGGGAGACAGCCCCTTTTTGGGAGTGAGGTACCACCCTCTGGAGTTTCCTTATTAAACATCCATACTTCAAAAAATATATTTGGTTGTGTCCCTGGATTAGCTTAGATGGTCTTTTCTATTGGCATAAAAATGTAGAACATCCAGCATATGACGTCACTGTGTATGTTATAAGGCAAGGAGGAGGTATGAAATATGGATATGGAGGCACGGATACTAAGATAATGGATACGTGTCGATTTTTGAAAATTACCAAAAGTTATAGCACTCTCTCTTAAAAACTCTCTGTTTATATAAAATAGTCGGTTGCCATCATTTAGAGCCAAACACACACGCGGAATCTGATATTCCGAACGGTTTTTTTTCGTCTTACACTGAGTCTATGGAAATTGTCAATTTTGCTGGCCTTTTGGATACTGGCATTCATCCCCAATCCCACCTCTCAAGATTCTTCATATAAAACCTATTTCTATTCCGGTGGGCTTAGTGTTGCACGAAAAAGAGCAGAAAATACAATTGGGAAAATTACAATAAAGACCCCCCCCATAGTCGGTGGTAGATGTAGGATAAGCTTGCTATTAGAGGAAGCTGAAATAGACATGCAACAAGGGATATGGGAAATCTTCTGTGAAGATCGGTGTTAATCATTGCAGTGACAGCGTTCTTATTCATCTGACAAAGACCCCGAAGTTGTTTCCAGAAGTGTTCCAGAAGCCTCAGTTGGACTGAAATCTTGTAATAACTGGCTCATTGACAACAAGCTTTCTTTGAATGCCGGCAAAACTGAATGTATTTTATTGGTTTCCAAAAATCATTAAAAAAAGTCACCGATTTTCATATCATCTTTAATGGCACAAAATACAATCTCAAAAGCTATTATTATCTGGGGTGAATCTTGAATCAAACCCGTTCAGGTGACCCTTGGTTCATTCCATCATTAACAAGGTTACTGAAACTCAAGTTGTATATAGACACTCACAATGTGCATTTTAAAAAACCGTAAACTTCGTAGGACACTCAGTTCGGCTTTATTACAGTGTCCATTTTGACTACTGTTGTACCTCGTGGTACTGTGGTATTAGTAAGAAGTGTCAGCATAAAGTCTTCCAAATCATTCAAAATCGAATGCTTCAGTTTTTATACTGCATATGTCACCGCCCAGGGATCATGTTAGTCAAGCTCACTTTGGTTCAGTGAATCTCTTGAATTTTCCAAAACAGAGTTAGTCAACTACGACTCAGCCATATGTTTATAATAACATATTCAACTTCTGGTGGGACCCTCATATCATGAGATATCTCAATCATTTTTTAACTAAAGTCAGAGATTTACATTTTTATCATACTAGATCTAGCTTATATAACTTTCAGGTCCCCAGGGTTTAAAGGTCATCTTTAAGAAGTCTTTTTTTTATATGGCATTATTCTGACTGGAAAACTTACTTGCCCTCCAATAGCAAATGTGTAAGCGATAAGGCCACCTTCAAACGTCTGTTAAACTCTCCATCGTACCAATATTGCCTTGAGCCAGAAGTCGGCTGAATTTTGATCTAACTTCTTCCAGCTTTATAATGGTTGGTTGTGAAATCACCTTTCAATCCATGATCATTTTTTGCTAGTTCTGCTTTTTTGTTTAAATTGTTGTCCTCCCTCACCGGTGCCGTCTGGTCATTTTCACAATTTCAACACGGACCCCATTGGAAATAGTTGGCAAATTCACCGGACTTAATGGGTTATCCTGGCTAATTGACTGTTGTACGATATGTGCTAGTGGCATTAGTTGATTTTTGTTTTTTGTATATCTGTAATTTCTTTTGTCGATTTGGCCGAATAATAACAAACAAAACAAACAAACAAATTCAAGCAACAGATTCAAAGGTGGAAGAGCAATCACGACGACCCCGACGTCTTGGGTACACAAGAGGCCACTTACAACCATCAACACTCTTGTTAGCCTAGCAAAACTAAAAAAGGGCAGCTTAAAGAATAACCCCAATAAGAAAAGCTAGAAAACTGGGCAGTAACTTTATTTTCCTTATCGAATGAGGTTTGAAACATGAAAATAACAATTCAACTATCCCTCAAAAATTCACATTTACTGTTTAGACTCTGTGTTCTGTCCGTTTACTTGATCCTGGTGGAGTCCAAAATGGAATTGAAAATCAACAATTTAAAAACATCCTCTTTTTGTCAAAAACATTATAAAATATTTTTACAAAAGGTATATAAGAGCTTAACATTTGTAAACATATTATGAGTGTAATGTACATGTATCCACCCCGTTTATCA
>JAMKCH010006254.1:0-33947 GCA_023653785.1 Ophioderma brevispina
AGTAATTATCGTCCGGCGCGTACTCAAAGTCCGGGAACAATGGTGAACAATAGGGCAATTCGATTCAGTTGACTCTTAATGCCACATTAGATTTCACGCTTTATTCCGTTTATCGTCTATGGAGCCGCCGGCTCGATATTCTGCCTTTCACACCGGTACAGAGCCACTTTAAAGGTTGTTTTATTCGTTATATTGTTTGCCCACCCCCTCTCCCCATGTTTGGTATTTTGCGTAGGTTATAAGTACCTTTAAGCTTACCACCTTTCATCCCAAATGGTTCAAATTACCAAAATGATCAGACATACGTACATAAAGTGCTTTCAAATCTTGCTTTTAAGCTGTGCACGTTTTCACATTAAAAAACATGCAAGTTTGGCTTAGTAATAAATATTAAGATGCACACCTTTGAGTCTTTTAGAGCTTAATCCATATAAACCTAAACGCACGAGACTGCTTACAGACAAAATGATTTCTGAAATGTAGTTCACTGAGTGACCTTCAAATCGGGGAAGTGATTTCAGTAGAGGGTCCATTTCATGATGTATAAATACAGAGTGAGTCCAAAAAAAATGACCCTGATTGTGTACGCGCCATTTTGAATTTTTAAATAATCTATTTTGTTTATTTGTTTTATTGTTTTTATGTTTTTTCTTTATTTCATTATCTTTAATTAATTTGCTGCAAAGATCATTCCGCGGTTAAGTATAGGACCGAGCTACACTCTTTCGAATCAAGAATCTGCCATGAATAAATAGCCTGATTTTGCTTATGGATACTGATTCCTTCGCTGAACGCCGTTAGTTTCAATGTGAATCCGTGCGACAGAAGCAGAAAACCGGACTTACGTTCAAAGGACTGTCGCTCGCGGTATATACCTAACTGATGTGAATCATCTTTGCAGCAAATTAACGATAATGAACACAGCTTTCAGATAATACCAAATATGCTTAGATATATGTTAATTTAAAAATTCAAAAGGGCGGACACAATCAGGGTCAAGTTTTTTTACTCTACCCGCTATTTTTCGGTGCCATTGTGTCCCTTTAAGATGCCAAAGCAAACCAGGGGGTGTGATGAGTTTTGTGGAAAAAGACCTGAATTTTGTAAAAAAATCCTGAAAAACAGCCGTAAATTGACTTAAAATGCTCAAATCGAGGCTGAAATTAATAAGTTTTGCGGAATTTTGAAAAGAAAAAATCCTGAAATCAGGCCTGGAAACAATCTGAAGAAGCACACCCCTGCAAATCTGAAAAAAAACAGCTTGCCGATGTTTATTTGTGATTTCACCAACCAACTATTGGTAGCATTCTGATTCCGTGACCTTAGCCGTACAGCCTGCCCTATTTCCTTTCCCTCTATTCGTGGGTATACTGACGAAAATTAGCCAAGACACTTTTTAAAGCTTGCACTGCGCCACACATTTTCAGAAAATATGAATTTCTTACTTTGCTGGCAGAAAGATAGTCCAGGCCATTTGATGGAAGAATAAAAATATAGTTTACACATAAAAATATCCTACCCAAAAGCAGATAGGACATTAATAAATGGCTTAAGCATCCAGGTAATTTGTTGTAGGCGAACTTTTTAAAGGGGGGTATTGTTCCGATTTTGGTGCAGCGTGTTTGCTACTTGATATGAGAAATTTTGGCACTGTACATTACACTTACCATCAAGATAGTGGGGAAACGAACTTTGCGGAGTTTGGATATTAGAAGAGATTAATGCCCCACATGCATGGCGCAATATTAGCACAGTACGTGAATAGGGCCTTCACATTGATGGCTATTCTTTTGCGTGCCTAATATTGATGGTAACCACGTAAAACGGCGGTTTTCATTTTATCTGTTAGCCAAGAAGTGGATTTGGAAGCTGAAAATTCACAGGACGATAAGGAGAAAAATCCGGGCCTTTCATCTGATATCAAAATTTCTACTACTTCCGGGCTTAAATCAGTGACGGGGAGGGGTCCCACAGAGCCCGATCGCCGAACAAGCACCTTTAAGTCTTGCCGGAAACTTAATAAACAAATGTGTCGATTACATGAATATTATAGACTGCTACTTTCTATTAAATCACAGAAAGGTCAAACAAGGTGGCATGCCATGAGAATCAAACTCTGGCGCGTGTTTTCTGGTACCTGCCAATTTCGTGTCGTCTGCTGAAGTTAAATGGTCGCGGGCCCAATGTAAATTATATAATCAGTTTACCCATAAGACACGCTGATTGGCTGTAATATTTCAGGTGAGTGCTAATATATATATATAGGCTTTTTATATTAACCATGCAAAAATATCAATTTTGCCCATTCTAGAGGGCACACTATTTTTCAACATGTGCCAGTGTCTCTTTAAATACGAATGCACAAAAACCCACACATTTTAGTATCACGTCGGTCCAGATTAATCTTATTTGCATATTACTTGATGAATGAAACACAGACATGAAATGATACATCTGCGATAAATATTGCCCACCTTACTTATCTGCAGGATAATTTACATATTTGACAGTTGATGTGAAAAGCTTCCCTCCTATTCCGTTGTTTCAATCCACTTGCTTGTCAAGATCTAAATCAAGGTACTAAATACCATCACAGGCAACCTTCCCAGCCCAGGATTTAAAAAGGTCATCCACAGCTGTTTGACTCACTGCAATATTGTCTCTTTTATTTTTAGAAAAAAATGAAGCGCAGATTTTAAATAGTACAGTAGATAGCGACAATTTTGAAAATTGACAAGAGCATCTCTGTGATGCAAAATCGGACAAATCAATTGCAGGGCATCCTTGCCCATACAGGCCTACAAAGGTTTTAATTGTTTGTTTATAGAGACCCTCTATATTGCCTCATTCTCCATAGAAAGACATTGTTAAACACAATTTTGAAGGAAAAATATCTTTTGCCCGCAATGAAAGTTTATAAAATTTACACAGGATGAGTTAGTTAATAATATTAAAATCGTTGTCCAACCGCGATGTGTATTTTTTGTTTTATTGTGCAGTTTGTGATAACAAAATTAGAGACCTTAAAACAGCTGTGTATCAGGTTGCCTATAGACCCATCGTACAAATCGACCCTTTCTTGCCCAGCGAGGCGCTTTTATCAAGTCAAACATCTTGGAGTACCATAGTGGGTGTTTGGATAGCCAGCCAAAACTGATCTAGCCCTTCATGATTAAAAATAACAAATCATTTCTCCAATTGTATATTATTGAGGTTTAAGTCAACAATGGCCAACAGTTTTAAGGAGAAAATACAGAATTCAGCCTAACACCGTGTCATCTGCCATCACGTTTGACTGAGATGGGCAAAGGTCATGTGAGGGTTCGCCACCACGTGTGACACTACTCAAAGACCATGGTATCCAAGTGTCCATAAAAAATTGATTAATATATGTGGATACGCCAGCAATTTATGTTAAGGTGTTTAATAACATTTTGACCAAAAAGAATACACAAATGCACGCTCTTACCAAAGCAATCTGTATGTGCCCTCGTGTTGATGGCACATAACCCAGTATCGATTAGTGGGGTTAATGCCTGAACACCCAGTTTAAATTGACAAATATTCAAAGAAGTCAAAATGCGGCACATATGTGGTATTAGTTGAAGGGGAAAATGTGGTTGATTCATTTTAAATTGCCATTGGTTAACAAAAAAAATGCGTGCACTGTTGGAAGATGAGATTGAAAACATCACCCACCAAGTAGCCACAATGAGAAACTTTTTAACAGGTTGGCACATGGTTTCCGATATGTGTCACGGGTTTATGTTAACAGTTTGCCACGATCTGGCCAGGCCTCTTTGACTGTGAAGTCTGCCGATTCCCGTAATCAATTTTCACGTTCATCATCACACCACAGTTTAGAGCTAACGAGGTTGGAATATTACCGAGCTTTGACAGTTAAGGGACATAACAACAGCCCAAATGCACGAGGACACACAGCAACAGTTCTGCAAGGTTTCTGCTTACGTCGATGACGTTGAGATGGCAAAGAAATATGGCAGATGGCCATGGAGGCAAAACAAAATAGATTTGACACAATTTTCCAATGGCAGTGCCCTGGGGTGAGAATGAGAACCACGTGACGTCATCATAAACGGCCCCCAATATCCGCCCAATTTGCCAGGGGGGCTGATTCCAAGTCGAAAAAAGTGCTTCAAAAAAGTCACTTTTCCTCGTTTATTCATCATCATCTCCTAAATATAAACAGTAAAAACACATACAATTTAAACCAGGGCCACATCCTTGCCATTTTGACTTCTCTTTAAAACATCTTAAGTCATTTGACCTTTAGAGTCAGTGTGAAAATATCCACCAGTACACACGATTGGGTGCAAACGTAGATCTGGGTTTCCTACCGAAATCATTTTTTTTACCGAAATTCCTTTATCGCACAATGCACCAACGATAAATAGCACATTATAGTCTATTTGTGTTTTGTGTCATAAGGTCATTTCTGTAAACCTGCTGCGAAAACCCGTTTGCTGTACATACATTTTACCAGGAAACGTACTATTGCTTGGCTTGTAATTTTTGCACCACAAAATGTGCGCGTAGTTAAAGGAGACGCATCGAAACCGCGAGCGTGCACTGGAGATGCAGATCTCCTAGTACATCGTTGGGCATTGTGGGATGATAGGAATTTCGGTAAAAAAGGATTTCCGGTAGGAATAGGAAAATCCCAGTATCCACATTATTGGGGATTCAAACCATGAATCACAGTGGTTCATCGGGAGAAAGATTATAGGCATCGAGTACAGCAAGTTTAGGTTACCAAAGTTAGGTATCTTTCTATAGTCCATTTCAAATATAAGTGAGACCTCATTAAAGATTTTAGGTCTGTCCATTATCGTGAGAGGTAAAAGGAAATATTTGTAATGGCCACAGGAAACAAAGTTATTGATACTCATAAAAATATAGTAATGTACACTAGTAAATAATCTAATGACTAAAAGAATTATTGCACATCTAAGATAGATGGGTGTCTCAATGAGGATCAACATTTATTCAGTAAACATTGTTATTTGAACAGATCTGGGACACTGCAAAATATCAGTCCTTATCACACAGCATTGGAGAATAATGCAATCTTATATCGATGCACACATAACATAACTAGTTTTATTTGAGTATCAAATTGGCCAACCTTGTATGTAATGCGATTAGTGCAACACAGATCTCCTGGCCAACAATGCATAAGTCCTTCAATCATTAACAGAGCATGGATAACTGCATGCATCAGTCTCCAGTATAGCCAATTCTGCACAGGAACAGTGTGCCACTTGGTACATATGTTCTGTAATGGTAACAAAGGTCTAGTCTCTCAATGGCAGGGGATTGAACTCCATATCATTATCACCCCGTCCAAATAGCAAAGAGCTCACGTAATTTGAAAATCTACATAAAAGAAACTCCACATAGGAACCATGGCTCACATGTATTGACATGTGCAGAAATATTGGCTTTGAAAAAAAACCAAGAATGAACAAGCTTCCGTAAGTAATAAGGACCAATTAATTCTAAGTACTTTCTTTTGAGTATTTACACTATGGTAAGAGATATTAGAGCTACATTTGGTTAATTGCTTGTTATTCTTAGTGGTTTTACACATAATTACATTGTGAAGTAATTATATCAACCTCAACCTGTTACAGCTAGGACAACTTCTTTTGTTTCAAGCACGTTCCACTCAGCATTTTCAAGCACGTTCCAATCAGCATATTCTCACATCCTTTGAGACACTCACTGGATGTTGTAGTATGAACCTCACAAATCTTAGTACGAAAAGGACTATATTTCCTGTTCTGCAAAGGATTGTTTAGAAGATGTGAAAAACCTATCTTGGAAAACGTAGTTACCAACATCCAATTACATATCATCTGACACACTGTAAATACATGTGCAAGCATGTATATAAAGGGAATACAGTTGGCATACAAAATATCTTGGCTGTTTTCGATCAGATTGTGCAAAAAGTCCAATAATTTTGAAAACTTTCAAAATATAAATTTTGTTGCTTGGGTCTTTGCTCTATCATTGGAAACATTCATTTGTCAATAGCGGCAAAAATGGCTGAGATAGAATGCCGAAAGAGCAAAAGCCCATAACCATAAGTGGACTTTGTGGAGTTCAATGCGGCATTGCAGTGTTACGGCGACACTAATGCTACAGAGCCATAATGTAATACTGAAAGGCTTACTCGTCATTCTGACCTTGCACAATACTGATCGAAAAAATGCCAAATGAACGTTTGGTGCCAACTTTACTTTTTAAATACAACTGACTGCTAGAGGCAAATGTGCTCAGAACACAAACCAAGCCATGGGAATAGAATGATCACGGGTGTTTCCTAAGGTGACACCCTGTTCTGACATACTTCTGACACCCTATGAATTCGGACACCTTAACGGACCTTAACGAAATAAACACACGGTTTAGGTGGTTTATTCCGTTAAGGTTTCCAAATTCATAGGGTGTCAGAAAAGAAAAGTATGTAAGAAAAGGGTTTCTGTCAACTTATGGACAAACAACCGAATGATCACTCAGATTACCACTGATGAAGAATCTGTGTAGCACCCCATATGCATGACATATTATAGGATATGACTCATTGCTTAGGGCCATGATAAGGGCCTACTTATTGTGGAAGAATTATTCATTAGATTTCAGAAGATTTGACTAATATGGCCCAAAATGACCATTTGCCAAAGACTGATAAAAAATCTGTAAACCTGTCATAGGCAATGGTCATAGGCGATGCATGTTCATGAGTCACATGATCAGTGTACACCCTTTTAGGAGGAGTTCTTCAATCTGCTGTGTACCGAAAAGTTTGATTCTCAAAATGTTTTTTAAATGTAGACAAAGGTATGAGAGTATATAATCCCTATCAATACTCTCAAGTCCGACCTCCCCTCCAAGCAAGTATAACAAGAAGTCAAATATGAAATACATCACTGCCGAATTAACACTAAGTGTATGGGGGGGGGGGGAGGGCGTCCACAAGGAACCCAACATTTTTGTTTTCGTGAATAGTTTTAAAAACACAAAATATTTGGCCCAAAATTTTTGTAATTGCCTATATCTGCAGTTATTGCAAATATTTTGGTGGGAAAAAATCAGATCGGCCAAGGCGTTTAGCTAATTGATAATAAAGCTGTTGGTGGCTGCAATTTAAATTTGTTTTTGCCCCTAAGACATCTTATTGGAGCAATTTTTTCAATGTTATATTGCAGCAAAAATAAATGGATTTTTTTTCTCCTATTATGAGTTAAATTTTAAATAAAAAGTCCTTAGGGGACGTTGGTTTTCCATTTTTCAGCGGGACAATTGTGATTGAATGACAAACATCGTTTTGGACTGCATTTGGATCAATAATACCGAATTTCACTTTTTCGTTAAGTGGTCAAGTGAGTACTCCCATCAATGACCAGGTTTGGTAAAAAATTCCAATGGCCAAGTGATTTTCAGAGGGGTCCACATGATCCCCCCCCTATACACTAAAGGGAGTGTACAAGACCTTATGCACTTAAAGGTTGTGTGTTCGATCGTCTTGGGACCCCCGGAGTGACCCGGAGATAGTATCGATTTTGATATCAGATAAAAGGCCGTATTTTTCTCCTGGTTGTCTGAAATTTGGCCCTCAAATCCATTTCATTTTCAAGATAAAACAAAAAAACATCGACCGGACCGCTTGTGCGCCTGACGTCGCGGTTAGTGAATGAAAGGCCTAACATGACCTTTGACTTGAATTTGGACCCCTCAACCTCATCAACAAATGAGAGATCCCAGGTGACACCTATGATTCAAGTTTGGTTCCAATTTTGAACTTCAACTTTTCAATGGGTCACTTTTACTTTAGCCCCAATTTACAACTTGACTCACATGGCCTTTGACCTGGATTATGTGGGACTTCTGTGACCTTGGTATGTACTTGACCTCATCAACAAATGAAGGGATCCTAGTTGCAACTTAGGATTCTTTCAAAGTTTGGTTCCAATTGGAAATTCAACCTTTTCATAGAGGTCAATTTACATTTTCAGGCTATTTTTACAAACTGACCTTACATGACCTTTGAACCTTGGCATGTGGACCTTGACTCATCAACAAATGAGGGATCCCATGGAACCTATGATTCCAAGTTTGGTTCCAATTGAACTTCAACTTTTCTATGAGGAGTCAATTTTACATTTTCAGCCTATGTAACCTTTGACCTCACATGACCCTCGACCCTTGCATGGACCTTTGACCTCATCACAAGTGGGGATGCCATGTTGCACTGTGGACCAAAGTTTGGTTTAAATCCATCAAAGTATGTGGATATTTACATGCAAATGTTAAAAACTTTTTCACAACAGAAATCAACAAAAGGGGACATATCAACAGACAACAACCACAACAGTGGACAAAAGTGATCCCTATGTGTCTTACTGCCTTAGGGCAGGCGACACAAAAAACCACAGTTTTAGTGGTTAACCATCCAATAATTAGCTCAGTATGAATAGGGTTTGAACATGCATTATTGCGTTACCATCAAAACCGCAGGCCTTTGTTTCCCACGCTTTACTTTATGGGGTGTACCTTATGGGGTATGTGCAAGTTGTAAGGCTCTCATATCAAGTAGCGAACACAATGCACATTAGAAATCGGAACAAGCACCTTAAGTGTTAAAAAAACAATACTGGCAGCACCGACAACTGGGACATTCCATGACTAATGCTATTTTAGTTGGATCTCCCTTTCAACAGAGTTATTACAATACATTTTTTCCCTTAAAACTATACCACCTATTTTTTTCTTTATTATTAAATAACAAACTTAAAACACAACAGGAATGTCATAATACAGGAAGTATATATCTTTATAATTACATTACTACAACCATAAATATAACCACCTTATTCTAGTGGACTGAATTGAACTGATAGGTGTCTGCTAATAAATCACAGTCATATTATCAAATGACGTAATTAAGTATCCATCATTAAATTTAGAGCATTGTGCAAGCGATTACCCTAAATAATGGGTTTGGTAAATGCGAAGGGCTTTGAAGAATTTTATATATGTTAAATTATAACACTTTGTCTGGACTGGGGCTACTTCTAGCTAGATTCGCTTCAGTGGCTTCTTGTTTAGCACAGTGAAGTTGAAACATTGCTAACAGCTATAGGCAATTCTGGCCAGAACCTGCCCGTGATTTCTTGGATAATCTTTTTGCCATCTGAGCGGGTGTTTCAATGACACTGTTGTGTTTCCTCACACAGCAGTGTTGCGGACGTGTGAGGTGAATCCGGCCACCCCGTTGACGGCGCGGACAAAACCAGATTTAAACTGGTTTTTTAACTAACTAACTATAATCTGATATTGTCTGGTCTGCACCCCAAAAATTGTGCTGGCTGCATGTCACAAAAAGCCAATCTTTATCGCTAAAATTCTTGGTTGTGAGGCCCAGAAAATTGCCTAGACATGTCAAAATTAATTGCGCTAAGGTTAATCTGTGAATCAGTCACTTTTTTTCATAAAAATACAGCATTACAGATAAATATGACTCTCAATTTTTTGGAATAAAAATAATTAACAAATGACAATAATAATGCAGGAAATACCAAATTTCATGACAGAAGTCATGTGTCATTCAGATGACATTTGACCTGGAGATATGACTTTGATCTCATTACCACACAAAGCTTTGCATGGCTGATGCTGCATCTATACCCAAGATGGATTCCAATTGACCTTAAACTTTTTCAAATGAGACTCAAATGTTAAATATTTAATACTTTTTGCACAGTATACAAATACATACACAAAGTTTAGAGACAGCATGAGATGGAGAAAGTAAAACAACTATGAAGGAGGAGAAATTAAAAGGGTGTGAAAATTTGGCAAAAATGGCCAAAAATGAGCTAAAAATAAATCTGCAGAAATTTGGAACTCCCAAAACATGCAGGACTTACTCCAAAGGAGGAAATATCTCGTGCCTGAGAGGGTTCGTTTTATATTCACCCCGAGTTTGCGGGACAAAAGAAAACAAGGTGCAAATAGTACTGGAGGCTAAACCTACTATGGGTCCTGTCTGGGGATACAACTCTAAGATTTGAGTGAAGTCCACTTTTTGGTAATGTCTTCCATGTAATATTGCATTGAGCTAGTTAGTGTCAAGACTTCAATGAGGATTATATGCCTGACCAAATAAAAGCTCTAACATCCCTCAGTGAAGTCTTAACAAAAGACTGGTCGTGAATATTATACGGAATGACCCACTTCCAGGAATACAGACAAAATGTGGCAATTTTAGCCCTACTTTGGAAAGGAGGGAGGTTCAAATAAGCTGCTCAAGACTCAAAAATCTAAATTAAATGAGCCTACTTGTAGCCATTCTTAAATGGAATTTAGCATCAATGGTGTCGCAGGTTTCAGTCCGCGTTAATTAAAGAAAGTACGGTTCTCAAAATCATACCTTTATTCTCTAATTTAGCTTTGGGGTTGGGTGGATGATGAGAAAGGCCTTTGAAATTTCAAATGTGATGGAAAGGTTGCAATATACTATATAATACGACAGTTTTAAGATAGGACAGATCACCTAATCTGATAAAATTTTACCCAATAAAGACATAAGTGTACATACAAAAATTACTTAAAACCACAGAATTCCAACTATTTGATACAAAATAATTAAAACAATTTGTTATTGGAAAAGAAGTTGTCTTCAGGTAACCTTTCCCTGTCAGGTGATTAAAATATAATTACCATTCTTTGTGCCAACAAAATAAACTAAAACATTATCCCATTCTACAGGTATCCATCTTTCACAATTGGTGCCAGGTAGCAACTTTTCCTTTAAGTTGGATATTTTCATTCAAGATACATAAATAAATACAAGAGAAGCCTTTTTACAATACCTATATTGGATTTAGGCTGGTAAGGTTTGACACTCTGATTAGGAATCAGGATCTCAATTCAGTAACAGAATACAACATATCAAAATCCACTAAAATCAGAAATTACTGAATCGCTTTCCTCAAGTGATTAAAATATCACAACTTCATCACATTCCAACTTTATCATATTGTCTATGAAACATTACAGAAAGTTGAAATCACCCTTGCTGATCCGGGTCACGAGCCCGCTTTGGGATGAGCTGTGGTGTATATCATCTCGTAATGTGAATGCAATTTAGAAGGTCGTAAAGTGCAAAAGCTGCCATTGTCAGAAATTCCCATCAAACATACTCATTAATTGTGCAAGAGAGATTTTGAGCCTCAAATTTTCAGCAAATAGTGCTGTAATATAGCAGTACAATTCGACTATAGATTTCCTACCTTTTATGTGGCTACGGAAGAACACTGAAATGTTTAAAAGGGAAAACAGAAGGTTAACTTTTATATGTTATTTATTTTAATATAAAACCACTAGCTGAGTTCCATTTCTATAGAAATTTCAACAATTTTTGTACCACAGAAATAATTCTCAGCTTAATTTCTTTCAGATGGGACGATAATTTTGATAGAAAGCTTTAGAGACATGCAAAATCAGAATTTTCACATTTTTTAGGGGGACACTGATTGTGAAATCTTTGTTGCACCTTTAACCAAGAAGTTCTTTGAGCCTTGTCTTCTTCCTAGCAGCAGCGCTTGAAATGGTTCTTCAGAAGACCACAGGTACCTGAAGAACCATTAAAAGAGTCAATGACTCAAGAAAGAGTAAATTAAAGTATCCTAATAGGTGGGCAAACTACACGATGTACAATGGCAGCACACAGATGTATCACCATTGGCAGGCACAACACCGATGTATACATGGCAGCACCACAGATGTATTCACATGGCAGAACAAAGATGTATCACATGGAAGCACAACGTGTATCAAATGGCAGCTACTACACTTATGACCTTCCCATTCACCATGATGAACCTGTCACCACTACGCATATAAGGGAGAGTGTGTTGACAACTAGCAGAGACCACCAGCATATTAGTCTTCCTCTTCTTGGTTACACCCTTTGCACCTTCAGGATTCTGTGCTCCTCCAGTACCTGCTCATCCTCCACCTGCAACCTTGGTAATCTCAGTCATACGTTCCAGTTTTGACATACTATTGGATTAAAGCAATAACGGTACATTATTTGAAGACCGCCCCCACATTTTCCCAAATTTGTGAGATTTGCCAACAGTTGTATTGGTAATTGATTAGTAAAACTTATACCTTTGAACGGTTAATGCTCAAAGTGTGGACATGACGTAATTAAAAGAAGGATTGGTAATTAAGAATTTGGTGATCTCCGATCCTAATTCAACAGAAGCGTTGTGGAAGGAATATGTGAAATTTCTGTCTGCCCGTTATGAAAATAGCCTAATCTCTCACACGGAATATGACCTAACTTGCATGAAGCAACGGAACACCTAATGGATGAACGTTGACATGTACATGGCGCTAATTCCCGGCTTATTTCCACATGGAAAATGCGAGAATTAGTCCAAATTTACAAAAAAATTGCCGTGAGATTAGTCCAAATCAGAATATTATACAGAGGGGGAGGCTACGCCAGATTTGTCCGTCAGCCTGCTAAAATGTTTCTCTTCAAGCTTAAACTTTTCTTGTTCTTAGCCCCGGGAGTAAGTGGGCTCAGCACCTGGTTTACATGTGGCTTTAAGTTGACTGGCTCTGCCATCTTATATTGTGTCACTGTTGCATGTTTTATGCATTGTAAAGGTTTTTGGGCATTTTTTGCCCATTTTAGTGGCTCCATCAGCCCTACAAAGGCAGGTGGTGGTCGGTGGTGTTGGTTGGTGGATAACAGTGGCATTTGATTGTTTAAATTTGGACCACAAATATGTCATGCTTTGGGACAGGGTGTCATACCTTCGTCAGACGGGGTGTCATTAGCTTCGGCGCGGGTGTCATCCCCTTGGCGCCGGGTGTTCATGCCTTCGGTACGGGGGTCATTACCTTAGAAACTGGGTGTCATACCTAGCCACTGGGCTTTTGTTTCATACCTTTGGCACTGGGGTCAGAACTTCGGGCGGCCCTGGGGTGTCATAACTTCAGCAATCGTGGTTTTTGTCATTACCTTCGCACCGAAGTGTCGACCTTCGGCACAGGGTTCGGTTGTCATACCATTTCGGCACCTGGTGGTGTCATACCTGTGCAAAGGGGGTTGTCATACTTTGGCACCAGGTTTCATACCTTCGGCACCGGGGTTGTTTTGTCCACACTTCGGCAGACAAGACATATCAAGTTTGGATTTGCATTAGCGGACAACAAACTACTACCTAAATTATCCTAAAAAATAAACAACATACTAGGTCTTTAAGTAGCTTGAAAGAGCTTGGTTTGTCTATTGCATGTGACTATACTACATGGAGTTTACTGACAAATTATCTAGATGTGTGAAGTATGGTTGTATAACCACTATTGCTAAGCTCTTGGTCGTGTTCATAAGCCTCCAGTATAGTCTTGTAATAAAACTGATTGTGACCTCACTCTGGCTACGATAGATACCCTGAAATATGGAGTTGTTTGGTCCAAAAACACAAACTGCAAGGTCAATTTTAACCTACTCTCTAGATTTAAGATCATGCATGCTAAAAAAATAACATGGTCCTGCCGTCGCATTATAGGTGCATCACATGACCCCCTGACCTTGTATGTGACCTTTGCCTTAGAATATGTGACCTTTGACACTTGATATGTGACCTTGACCTGATCTGTGACCTTGACCTTGATATAGGCCTTTGACCTTGATTGTGACCTTTGACCTTCGTATGTGCCTTTGACCTCGATATGTGACCTTTGACCTCATAAACAAATGAGGTTTGCCAGTAACACTCTCATAAACCCAAGTTTGGTTCCATGACACTTCAACTTTTCAGATGAGGGTCAATTTTTACATTTTCAGCTATTTTACAACTTTGACCCTCACATGACCTTTGGACCTTGGTATGTGACCTTTGACATTGTATGTGCCTCTTGACCTCATCAACATACATGGGGGGATGCCAAGTTGCACATGTGACAGAAGTTTGGTTTTTTTAAATCCATCAAAGTATGTGGATTACAGGCAAAAATGCTAACCCTTTTAACAACAAGCAAGACACAACAAAACAACAGGACATGTCAACAACTACGACATCAACAAAGTGGTCCCCATGTGTCTTCCCTGCCTTAAGGCAAGGTGACACAAAGAAAAAAAAACAAGTGCATTATCTAGAGTTAGTATTTTTTATCGTATCGCTATTTGTAACCATGACAGTAATGAACTGCGCACTGCAACAATCAACTATATATAGCACCGTCAAGGAATTATAGGTCCTGCCTAGTTTAAGGGGCGATTACATCTACAAACATTTCCAATGTTAATACTTTGTTTTTCGAAATGCACCTTTTCAGTTATTTCACGGTTCAAAATTTGATGGGTTGCCTTAATATTCAAATTAGCTTATTCTTATGTTCTTTCAATTTATTTAATCTATTTTTATGAATCAATGTTAGATTTTTTTGCTTAATGCCTTGCCCGTCTACAACATTTCGGGGGTCCCTCATTGAAATCCTGGAAATACGTAGTTCCCTACTTCTGATTTTGGTCTTTAAAAAATAACTTCATTCAGCATATTTCCCTAAATTATAGAAATCAAAAACAATTCACAGACACCAATTGTACGTTCTAAGTCCAAATGGTCTACAAGATTATCACCTACGTATGTAGCCACACAGTTTTTGTCCAAGATTATTTAGTGATGTGGCCTTCCCCCTCTACGTCCAACCGGACCATTGTAGCACCCCCAATACAACAAAGTTTCCTGGGATCACCGTTTGTCAACCTTTGAATCCTCCTTGATATAATCTCTTCGATATCTGTATCAAACTTGATGACTACGTAATAGCTGTCTGCTAGCTTGAATTGCTTGCCTACCCAATCTCATCTATGAAAGATGTACCAAGACTTGAATGCATACACACTGGGGGGAAAAATACACAATGCTGTAAAATTCTTGGTAATGGTAAACAAATAATATTTTTGCTCATATTATCATAATGGAAAATTTTATGTGCTGCGGTAATAAGTAAAAATACACTTTTGGAATGATAGCAAAAGCTTGCTTTTGATGGATTGAGTGGCGGGGTAGCCTACAGACTAAACACAACCCCTTTAAACTATAATCCAAGAATATGTTAGCACAATTTATTTAGGGATTTTTTTGCAGCACATACACAAATTTCTTAGGGCTGTTTCCACATTCTCAAGTTCTGTTTGTTTATATCCCTAACACCCTAGTCATATCTATACTTTGTTCATCACCAAATTGGCAAGACTCTTCACACCGCGAATTGATATAGAATACTGCGGGCGCAACTGCAAGCAACAATACCGCAGCACACGCAATGCGAGATGTACGCGCAGCGCACGCTTGTGGTGAGAGGCGCGCATGTAAAACAGAATTTTACATGCGGATAAACAAAAGCCGAATAATTTTTGTCTATTAGGTGATGAACAAAAGTATAGCCATCTCCTGGGAGGAAGGGAAGGGGTAAAAAGGTAAAAAGATAGAAGCTAAAGAAGATTGCACATCTTGGGTGGGAATCGAACCAGGGCCCACGAGGCCACAGTCCCATGACCAGGGAGGGCAAGCCACGAGAGTGTCGCTGGACCAGCCAGCGATTTCGTGCCCATATATGTGTGCTCTTTTAATGATGTCATCGCATGATTTGGGACTTTCTAACCTCAGTGGCATGATATTTTGGCATGTTAGGGATATAAAGAGAGATACCAACCAAAGATTGAAACCTCTCAGGGATATGAACTATATCTGATCTACAATTGCTTGCTGATATCAGTTACAAACACTTAGTGCTGGGACGTGTACATGTTTAAACGTGTACACGAACGGAAGGTCACTGCACGTTTAGAAAATTCACTACACGTTTACACGTCAGTAAAAAATACTAACTTTTTCAGTATTATTTTAATTGCTGAAATGTTACATTTTTTGGAGAGGACAAGATTTTGACAAGAATTATTATTATTTTCACCAAAATTTACCCACCGTTAGTGAAAAGTAAAGTTAAAAGTTCCAATTCTGCTTCTAGAAATGGTTTCCGACTTTTACGGAAACAGGGAAATACCAAGTTTAATTACCAAGTTCTTGTATGTGCGAGTGCAGTCTGTGTTAGAGACCTTGTTACTGTATTACTCGATGGAAAGATAAACTACCGGGTACTATCAGCTATAAAGGGACCAACTTGGTAACAAAATATGGAGTCGCCCATAGTGATTTCATTGTTGGGGTCTTTGGGATATTCAACTACTTTATTTTGGATTAAAACATAACATAGGTATGTACAAACAACATTTTATGGTTCAAGATGATAATATGATCGAATGCAAAGCCGGGTAACCTGATTACAAACGATTTATGGTGCTAGAATTGCATTTGCTTGGAAGTGCCAAATTCGGAAGTTGTTATGACTGTATACACGTTTAAACGAACGAAAATACTGATCGTGTAAATGGATAGGAAATTAAACGGTAACTCCCAGCAATAACAGCACATTTTTTGAAGAGCGCCCCCATTTTTCAAAATTTGAGATTTTTACACAGTTGTGTTGGTAATTGTCTAGCAAACTATTCCCTGCGAAAGACAATGCTCAAAATACATATTTGTCATAAAAGCGATTATGTAATTAGAATCGTGATCACAGATTGTAATTTATTGCCTGAGCTGGAAACGCCAAATTTTTGTCCGTCCATGATGAAATAGTGCCACATAAGAGAAGATACCAGTAGCTTCACACAATGCATTGCTTCCATTTGAAGTTTTTGTACAGGTTGCCATGTGGATCGTTAGAGAAGAAACGCTCTTAAAATGCAAGTTTGTGATCAGTACTGTCAATTTAGCCATGTTTCATCACTAACGATCCACATCAGTACCTGTACAAAAACCTCCATTGGAAGCAATGCATTGTGGGAAGCTATTGAAATCTTCTCTTGTGCCACATCACAAAAATTACCTCTAACTTAACTTGCCGAACAACTAATGGGAAGAGCGTAGACAAGTACATGATGCAATTTCCTGACTCTTTCATACTGGAAGGACAGTTCCAGCAGCCGTTGAATTATTATCGGAAATCTCCAATATTAATTATTCTAATTACAAAAATTCCTTTTTTGTGACACAGAGAATTTTAAGCTCTACCATTCACAGGTATAGTTTACTAGCCAATTACCAACAGAACTGGGCATAAATCTCAAAATATTGGGAAAATTGGGGGTGCCCTTCAAAAAAATGCGCTGTTATTGCTTCAACAAATTCTTCATTACATATGAGACATGCTCCTTTCTGTTTAAAACAGATGTGTGTTGATCAAACCATGATCCTTGCCTTACCCTGTGTATTTTTCCATCCTGTTCTAACTCCACATACATATCTAATTCCTTCTTCAAAATCTCCAACGCTCTCTCAAAATTCCGGACTCGAACCAGCAACCTGGCTGCTTTGGCTACAGAATCAACAGCTTGATGTAGTCTCTCATCAACCTACAAGAAGACAGTAATTTTATTAATGAATTTACACAATGGAAACAATTGGACGATTTGCACGATCCCATAATGCATCCTGTGAAGTGCCCATTTCCATCCGGGAACTTGTACCAGCCTCAAGTCAGCTAAACACATACGGTTAAGAACGTAATATCAACACTAGAAAACTGAGCTTATCTGTGACATTGCAAAGCCGAACTGTAAATGTAGTGTAATCGTCCAGCAGGTGACAATTAGGGCACGGTTATAATAAAAAATGCCACCTTTTGTAGTAAATTTCAACATCAGTGCCTCGGTTGTTTTTTGTTCCTATGACATTCTTCTACATTTCTGTAAGATTACCTTCACCGTGAAAAGGTACTTTGTATTGTAGTTTTAGGAACTGTCCGGCGACGCAAACGAACAACAGAATTTTTTGTAAACATCAACTCTGGTACAAGTTCCTGGATGGAAATGGGCACTTTACGGGATGCATTATGGGGATCGTGCAAATCGTTTATTGGACAAGATGGTTGTGATAAAAAACGCACCACTGAGGCACACACTCTGATTTCCCTAAATAACGACCACACATGACGACAGCTATGGTGAGCATAGTACTTGGATGACAGGTGCGCAAGAATTCAGCTTCGCTTGCTATGATCTACTTGTTTGTATTATGCCCATGTCACAAAAATTCTCTCTTCTGAAGTAGTTGTCAAAAACTGGCCATGACCCCCCTTCTCAGAACTGCATAGATCAAATAATAAGGCTCCCAACTAACAATTTATGTCAAAATTAGGAGCAGGTTATGGCTAGATTTCTCACAAAACAACATGAATTTTTAGTTCACAAAACTCAAGTACAAAACACCAGACAGAGCAGTTTTCTTCTTCACAAAGAAATGGGGTGTGGCTTAGCGTGTAGATATTCCCTGGAAAAATATAGAATCACCGACGCCTAAACTCTAAATGTTCACCAGTGATGTGGAAACAGATTTCCTTTCATTACAAATTAATTAACTCCTATGAGAATTACCTGACAATTGGTTGTTACAGAGGAAGTTATAGGATTTATTGAGCAGTCAGAGATCACCACCATGGTAATAGGGCAGAAAAGAATTAGTCTGAAATATTTTAGAAACTCTATTTTAACCTAACAAATACCTGTATTTGTAGCTCTGATATTCAAATAAAACTACCGTATTCGACCTATTTAGCGCCCCGGGCGCTTAAGTAACTCGTTTTAGGGGGGGCGCTAATTTTGGTACACATGCGTAAGTTACTTTTGACTGCAAAATCCCTATTGGGAAAGCCTTAACTACACGCCGGCTACACCTAACTTCGGTAGCGTAAGCATTGGTACAGTCTCTATAGCCTCAACAATGCTTTAACTTAATTTAATATTATACTATATATTTTTAAAAATGAAAATGGTATCAGAATTAATAGTATCCAGAGTAAATAATAACATCGTTTGTCGCTCGGGAGGCCTAACAAGTGAACACACATTATTTATTGCCACGCCCAAGGAAGATAAACCCGAAAGCTGCAGAAAAAAACAGGGGGTCCGTCAGTCTAGCAATAGATACGCATCGCAATTGAGTGTAGGAAAATGTCCCGCTAAACCTGATGTACGAGTTGTAATTTAATAAACCTATAAACTTTAAAAATAATCAAAGACAATTCGACAATAAAACAACCAAAATAAAACATTAATTAGGGAGCTATTTATAGTACAAAAGACTCACCTTACATAAAATGGTAGAACCAAATCAAATATGCAATGGGGAAATCCCGGGGAAATTCCCAATTCCCATACACACGTCTAAGCATGTCCTACAGCTTTCTGGAAAGGGCCTGGCGATTATATTTTTTGTGGCCATCAAATAATACTAGGCTATATATCACGCGTCTTAGAAGTTTCTTTTTGGATTCACCATGTTAATCACCTGCAAGACTATGTATTATTTGTGCTTCAATAATCGCACGTAAAAATTTAATAGATACGATCATTATGGGTATGTTAAACCAAACATGTTTCACAATTTTCACCAGCAAAATTTTTCCCGCCCCTACAAAAAATGGTGTAACCATAAATGTGCATGGAATGCCGACGTCAGGTGCAAATCAACATGTTCATGTCTCAGCATGCATTGTGAAGTCGCTAGGGCAGGTCAAGAAATGTTGAATGAGATCAAAACACTGATGGTCAAAAGGTCGTGTCATCATCACATCTTTAAAAATTTTATTTTGGAAATATCAACGTACAACATTAATTGAACTTCATGAATGATATGAGTGAAGGGGAATTTTATTCTTGCCTTGTATTGAGGAAAGTAAGTCACATCGTCATCATGCTCTTAGAGAAGCAGGTATTTGTATCGATTATAATACTATAACACGTCATAATGAATGTCGAATGTGATTGGCCAAAGATAATTTACATGTACTAGTCGGGATGAATGAGTGACAGATTTCGCTGTAAATTCACCTGTTCACCATCGGATATTAGCGGGTCGCAAAGATCCAATCAAAATAAAAAATAATGGTGAAAATAATAATGAAAGACAACATAAAACAGGCATGAGGACAGATCCACCTGTTTTTATTGCATTACATGATCATAAGGAATTGTTAGCGACTTTTAATACCCAAAACAGTGTCCAATACTGTAAAAGTGGAAATTTTCGCGCTACATTAATTTTCGCGCACTTCTGAGCTAGCGCGAAATTAAAAACCCGCGAAAATTTTTATTTTGTGTGTAGGTCTATGTAGGATAGCTGAAAAGAGCGAATTTAAAAACAAGCAAAAATGTTAAAAATCGCTGAAACGCGAAAAATTACACGCGCGAAAATTATCACTTTTACAGTGTCCATTATTCTGAGAGCCACGTTGAGGATTTCCCAAATGGATAGCAGCACATTCCATCGGTTTAAGTTTACTTCCAATCTTGTTTAATAATCCCCAACAAATCTAGCAGCCCAAATCTACTAACTCCTTATTTCTCGAGTCTATACCAGCCACTTTACCATGTCTTCTAATTTGTATTGATCTCGCCTTTTCGATCAATGCCGAACCAGCATATGTTGGATATTTCTCAGGACAAATGCACAACCACGCCGTCGGATGACAGCGCACCACAGCAATCGCGTGAAGTATTCATCTTTTATTTTTTCATGACGAGTCGTACGATTTCCTCTAATATACTCAATATACATGCAACATTGGCTATAGTGTGACGGTATTTATGTTTCCGGGTGTCAAATATACCCTGGTAAAAATGTAAATATTAGCCTGAGATATACGCCGCAAGATACTAGTACAAATATACAATTGCATGTAGAAATGGGGACTCAAAGTGGAGTGTACAGAGCAGTCAGACCTCTCCGAAATGGAGGGGCGCTTAATTGAGACATGATTTGCAAGTCGGCAATGGTCTGAGGGGGCGCTTATAAGGGGAGGGGCGCTAAATAGGTCGAATACGGTACTTGCTAGGATAGCAGAATCAAACAAAAATACTTGTTTAGGATGGTTTTCTTAAAACTTGCCAAGTGCAAATATGCATTTAGGGTACATTTTTAAAGCCATTCATGAGCATGATGTCCACCTTGGAATACAAATGGCACTCTGGGCTAAAATGTTTTGAGCAAATGTTTGATTGACCTTAGCAGGACACAGAGGCATTTATAGGCAATCATGGTTATTTAAGGCTGGGTATTTGAGGCTTCTAATTGCCTCCTGGACATTTAGTAAAAAACAAAAGCCCATGCTGCGCAGCCCTCATGGTTCTTTCACCCCCTCAGGAAACTCAATGCTGATAAGTGCCTACTAGGCCCTTAAAATTAAAAATCAATAAAACCCTAACACTAAACCTACAAGGAAACAAAAATGCCTTGAGTGCTGGATGAACAATAAACCCTCATGAACTGGAGATTCAAAATGTGTAACTTGCGAGCTAAAAAAAGCACAAACAACAACAAATAAAAGGTGCGGGGCAGAAGCTGAATGGCTATGACGTGCCTGCTGGACATTTACAACTCAGAAACCCAAGTGCTGAGATCTGCCTGTGGGATATTAAGTTTCCAATACAGGAATTGGTTATAGAGGGTAAATGCTCAGGCAGCATTTTAAATGCATACTGCCCAATGAGTGCCTGATGGTTTCCTACTAGTACCTGCCCCCTGCTGGGCATGTTAGGCCCAAGGGGGCAAGTAATGTGTAGGTTTCATAGGTTCTACTGTGTCATGCGTGCTAGAATCTCCCATTTTTTCACTTTCCTGTTTTTCCATCATACATTTTCCTAAAATACAGTATGGTAATTGTTTAAAAAGTTGAAATTCCCAATATTCAAGGGCATTCAAAGTAAGATTTCATAGTATTATATCCACAATACTCTGAATAAAAAAAATATTTTTACTTTTTTTATTATTTTTAAATCAAATATGGCTGCTGCAATAACACTGATGGCAAATTGGGTTCATTTTCGCTACCATTTGTTTGTTTTTTTGCAAAAAATCACTAAGTTACATTATAGTCATTCATTGCATGGTTGTTACATCACAAAGAGAAATCTACTTGAAGAATGAGGAGAAAAAAATGGCATTTTTTCAAACTTCTGAGTCTTCACAATTTGAAAGTCATGAAGTGGCTGTATATGTGTGTTGCGCTACGCCCAGGACATTTTCGACTCCGGCTAAGATTCGGGCATTATAACACCCCCAAATTTCAAGGTATTTCAGCTTAAAAGGGTGGGACTATACTCGGGTACATAGAAGCTGACTGGAGGTCTGCAGTGTCTACCAGAATAGTAACATATATTTGTACAGGACGAACATTCAATAAATCCTGGGTCTGGTCCTGGCCCAAAGAGTTATCAACCTACCAAACAATGTCCCAGCAGCATCCAAGTACAAATCACGGCCTGATTAGCATTGACTGTCCTCATTGTCTGAAATAAGATACCACACATAATATTCCTTTTAGGTCTAAATCAAGGAGCTATTTCCCAAACCTCTGTGCGCATGATTACTTATCACGTCTGGGATGGTTTGGAACATGTTTGACCCCATAACATGGTATCACCATTGACTTTATTTAAAACTTGAAGATGAAGTACAAACAACGGTTGTCCTTCATTTTTACCACTGTTAAGGTTGGTTCCACAACCAATTTTCATGGAGTACCCTTGGAAGTACGTTAAGTAGCAGCAGTACCCCCCCCCCCCCCCGCATGGGTCCACATCGCACGGCCGCAAAAACAAAAGTGAGGGGAACCATCCACCTAGGTACACACGAAGTAGCTTAACCACTAGCACACCATGCGGGAGTACCTGCAGGGTACTCCCATGAAAATGAGCTTTGAGCTTTCTGTGTGGATATCAGTTAATTTTATCAAGTACTTAAATTTTTGTCCACATAAGTTCGGTTTTTTGCACAAAAGGTCATATTAGGGGTTTTTGGCGATACTCAACTCAAAAATAAGATGACACTTAGCTTGAAAATGATTCAGAAAGTTGTAAACAATAGAATGTTTGGCGCCCTCTATGCTCCAAAGTGCTGCCTACTAGGCAATCGGTAGGGGAGTACATGTGGAAGGTCTCCGTGGAGTAGCTGCAGAGGCACTCACTACTGGTGGCTTACATGGGTACCTGTCAGTCCACTAGCAGGCAACTGCAGAGACCTATAGGATGGGTAATGCCAAAGTAAACATAAGCTGTAGCCATCCAGTGGGCTGGTGTCTTTGCAAGGAATTAGTTGTAAGGTGCTTGAATCCTATGCATCAAGGGGGTACCCTTGGATTAGAGCTAAGAGTATACATGGAGTAACCTGAGCTCTGGGTTACACTGTGCAGTAGGAATCTGGCGTGTAGAAGGAAGTGCCAATGACTTGTATGTTCTTAGGGCAAACATAAAACTTATCCTTATGTATTGTTGTCTTATTAAATCTTGACCGTACTTTGGGTTTGACCAATCGAGGACCCAATGTGACCTATGATACTGTACAAGTCAAGCATAGCTGAAGTGATTCTTTAGTAGTGATAAATAGGATAATGATGACACTCTTAGCATCACTCCTTATATAAGTTGACCGATTTTGACCTTGCAACTGAAGGTCGCACAAAAGGGTCACAATGTTAAGTGTCATTGAGACAAGATATAGGTGATGTGACCTCAATGTTTATCAAGAAGGTAGGGGTTGGTCTAGCGATATGCTTAAACAACCACCAAGATGTTCAAGGGCACGTTTGTACACAATGGAATGTGTCGGGGAGTTAAGGGGCATTGATTGCATGCATTCTGCTGAGCAAAAAGAAAAGCCACTTTCATACAAAACTGCTTGGCACACGTCAAACATGCCCTTATACATGGCTCTGTAAGGCAGATATTTACTTTGTTATATGTGAGCTGTTTGAAATTTGACCCACTTTAAACCTTACTGATCCCTAAAGGGACCATGATCATAAAATTTGTCATACTCTCTACAGACTGACATAAGCTCACGATGCAGATGTGCATGCACATCATCAGCAATCCAAATATGTGGAAATGCACCATGTTTAGATTTTAGAAAATGGACCCCCAAGGACCCTAGGTGACCCACTGACCTGTAAATGATCCAAAGGTCAAACTATAGACAACTCTTGGTATAAAATTGGATTTATTGAGCCAATATCTATGGTCGAGTTATGAGTTGCAAAAACTCATAGTGAGACCAATAAATATGAGCGCAAAAAAAAAAAAATCATCCAATTGTATCATTATTACGTTTTGGATCGATATTTTTCCCACACATGGATCCATTCAAACATAATAATTGATGAAACTGGAGTACAGAGGGATCTTCTTGAGTATGGTGAGATTGTACTGGTTGTGGCTTTTTAAATGATTAGAACTATTTAACCACATTAACCAAAGTGCAGGCTGGTCTTAATAGAATCACAAGGTATAAACAAAAGAGTGTGCAGCCACAGAGCTTAGTTATTCGAGAAATTACTAAAAAAGGTGCATCATTATTCAAGCACCTTCTGTTTATTACATGGTTCACTATAGATATCTTGAGAAGAGCTTATTCACAAAATTTGGATTGATTAGGATCTTGCGGTTTAATGTTATGAGCAAGTGCTTGTTTCCCATGGTCCAATAGGCCAAAATACAAAATTGCTTATTTCTCGCAGATACGACCGAATTTCAAGTAAAATTAAGTACACATGGATTAATAAGGCTAACGGTCCAGATGAAATAAAAATCTCAACTTTTGTAGGTAAGTCGGGGACGAGGTTGTGGATCACAAAATGCCCCTTTAAGCTCTTTTCACTGCGTGCTCCGCTTCAGACCAAGGGGTCCTGGGCTGAAAAATTTACTTCCAAAGACTCTACTTTTGATAAAATTTCAGTTCACTTGGTGCCACACACCTCTACCCAAACCAAAGTTGAGTTTTTTTTTTTTTTTTTTTTTCCCCCCCCCCCACCTGGTATCAATGCTCATTGATTTAATGCTGCCACCAAATGCATTACTGAATGTCACTGACTTGGAAGGCAGAAACACTATACATTTTAACTTACTTTGCAGCCTTTTCTAGTGTAATAGCCGCTGTATCGGGTGCTCCATATTCCCGGTACATAAATGCTGCTTGCTTTATTAAGTCCACCGATTCTGCATATTTTTTTAAGTCCTGAAAAAAAAATATTGAAAGATGAAAGTGCTTGTGAGATTTTCAGTATTTATCAATGGATATACACTTCAGGGTCTTATGGAATTATTACACCAAAAGTATCAATTGGCCTTACTTATTTCCCCTCAAAATGCCCTATTTGATGAATTTAAAAAAAAATACTTGCAAAGTAGGCTAGGCTATTCACTGTAGAAGTGCCACGGAATAGGATTTGTTCCCAGCAATTGGTCAAAATAAATCACAGGGCATGGGGCAGGTGCTATACAATGAAAGATTTTAAGCAGAAAGGGATAAGCAGCAATAAGGCGTATGAAAGTCGATGTTATGTTTCCTGTAACCCGCCCGCGTTATGATTTTCTCCCCACGTTTGAGATGCTGAAATCCCTAAAAAGTTCATTATTTTGTATTTTAAAGAAATTATCAAGGTTTCTTCTTCCTTCTTTCTTGTGATCTCATCTTTGTGGAATGTTGATTTAGTCGATTTTATAAAACCAAACAACAGTTGCAAAATCATTTCTAAATGTATGGTGCAGTGGTTTGACACAACATTTTAGCTATTAAGCATGCCGAAGTGAAAATGGCTGTTTCTTCTTCAAAATTACGATAATAAAATGAAATAGTTGCCTCATTATGATTTGGAACAAATTGATACGGGAAACATAACATTGACTTTCATTGGCCTAATGCGAGAGAATTAAAACAAGGCGGTTCTCGAACCACAAGTGTCGCCTGGTTGCATGATCACTTGCTTTATGATAAAAATTTGGCATTGATGATAAGAAGGAGAGCAAAAGCACTGGAGAGAAGTGTTTTGTAGCCTGAAGTGCATTTGAAAAAGGTAAAACAAAAAGCTAATTAAAATTCATGAAAATGCCAAAAGCTACACATGATATTGTGGCACCTTACTCTATCATCCTTTCAAGTTTAGCCAGCAGAGCATTTTAAAAAAAAGGTTAATTGAAATGTCTGAAAAAATACATCGCGGTCGTTGGACCGCTAGTGTCATCTGCCGGCATGGTTTGTGAATGGGTCAAAGGTAACATGAGGTCACCAAGGCGACATAGGTCACATGAGGTCACCAAGGTCACATGGGGTCACCAAGGTCACATGGGGTCACAAAGGTCACATGGGGGTCACAAAGGTCACTTTTTTTTTTTTTTTTTTTTCTTTATGATAAAAATTTGGCATTGATGATAAGAAGGAGAGCAAAAGCACTGGAGAGAAGTGTTTTGTAGCCTGAAGTGCATTTGAAAAAGGTAAAACAAAAAGCTAATTAAAATTCATGAAAATGCAAATAATGCAGCCAAAAGCTACACATGATATTGTGGCACCTTACTCTATCATCCTTTCAAGTTTAGCCAGCAGAGCATTTTAAAAAAAAGGTTAATTGAAATGTCTGAAAAAATACATCGCGGTCGTTGGACCGCTAGTGTCATCTGCCGGCATGGTTTGTGAATGGGTCAAAGGTAACATGAGGTCACCAAGGCGACATAGGTCACATGAGGTCACCAAGGTCACATGGGGTCACGAGGTCACCCCATTCGTCCCCAATGCACCCCTCCCTGACACAACCCAATGCACCCCTCCCCAACACACCCAATGCACCCCGCCGCACCCCGCCCTGACAAACCCCACCCCTCCCCGTCGCACCCCACCACGACCCCTCCCCGACACACCAATTTTTTTTTTTTTTTTTTTTTTTTGTGAATGGGCCAAAGGTGACATGAGGTCACCAAGGTCATATGAGGTCACATGGGGTCACATGGAGTCACAAAAGGTCATGAGGTCACCAAGGTCACATGAGGTCACACTGCTCCTCGCCGATGCACCACACCCTTCTAGTGCTTCCAAGCACTCTGTGTATAGCACGAAAGTCTTGGCGACAGCGAGTGCACGTCAATATCACATCAAGCACTTTATATGATATCACAGTATTGGAAGGTTGGGCTTTTTGTCATCATCTTTAATCATGTTCAAGAAGTCCCTTTATGCACTGAAAGTCTGTAACATATTACATTCCTCAAAAGCCCAATACTCTTGTCTTTTCAATTGTATTTCCCAACGACAATGAAGGCTGTAGCACTACACCGGTCGGTGGTGAAATAATTTAGACCGCCTTGACCAAGGTTACATCATCTACAGTCTCCAAATCTAGAAAAAGGATCCATCAAAAGTATTTGTGATCTGCAAAGCATTCCCTTGAAGCTTTGCCCAAGTATAGAGTGCTGAGACTTGATGGTCGCGCTAGGTCCTTGTCATGTGCCAGCTTTCAGAATTGAATTAGAAGTTTCAAACAAGGCAAAACCGGCTTCTTATACAAGACTTGTTGTCCAACAAGACCCATCAAGAATGTTGCCAATCATGTTCCACAACACAGAGCCATTTTTATGGGGAGACCAAGCAGTGTATTCTCTACTGCTGTTGACAGCCACCAAGGAAACTCTCAAAATCTGCTCTTTCATTGTTTTTGTTTTGTTTAGTTTTATCTTTTTCTGGATGTGATTTTCTACAGTTTTGAACATAGGAAAGAAATGCCTGTGCTTCAAGTATTCTCCTGTTTTTAATGGCGGTATTCTGTGAACTAGTTTGTTGGGTACTTCTGTAGGCAAGTTTCGATAAAGTGTCAGTTTCAATGGTATTTGGCTTCAATTGTTACAAGCTCCCTTCAGAATCCTACCCAAGCTAGGGTATCTTAACTCCTGACACCATCCTCATTTATCCAATGTCATTGTGTTTTATATAATCCAAAGTGGACAGATAATTTGAACAATATAAAAGCTGTTTTGGACAGACTCAGTGGATGACTTTTCTTCTTGTTTGACATCATCTTGCAGGGTCGCGTTTCTGCTCCAGGACGCCGAGTTTGGAAAATTAAGCTAATTATTACGGACGCACTGAATTTCACAATAGAGAGGGTTTGGGGGTTCAAAAAATTTCAACTGGACGCAGACAAACCACACAACGTCCGTGTTAACTATTTGGAAATTACAAACCTCGCAATTTTACTTCTTACCAGAGATTAAAACTCCCCTAAAAAATCCATAAAAAATGTGTACCGCTTCATAACAAACCTTTAATATTTTTAAAGCGCAAATTTGTCTCAGCTGATTTCTTTGGCCGTACCTTGCCAGAGATTCCATCTCACGTTCTTCATTCATAAAACTGCCCTTGATTTGCCAGGATGAAACTGGGTTAGCCAATCAAAAAAATCATTTGCTGACCAAATTTCATAAATGACAGCTTAACCAATCGGCAACGGCAAAACCATTTCCTGAAACACATTCATACATACTAATGGATTAGCATCGATTGCCATCTAGGGAGTCCAAAAGGGCCGACCGGACTTAAAAGGTCCCAAGAGCTTCAAAATACAGGTGTCCCAAAAAAATCGAAGTACTACTGATTTTGCCCGGATTTAGGCTTTCCATAAAAATACCCCATCTAAAAGGATTATAAGCATTAAAGCATAAAAATAAAAATGTTGAAATTTCTAATTTCGTATAGAGCAAAACAAATTCAGCCTATGTTTTATATTGAAATATAAGCAATCAGAATCGCCTTTTTACTTTCTTTTAAGACCGTTCTGTAGCCAAATACAAGGTAAGAAATCTGTTGAGTGTCTAGTCTATATGAAAATTGCTATTATGACACACAATATTTGAGTGCCATCAAAAATCTGTCGTTGCACCTTTAAAGTGATGTTGACGTTCCCCTTTCTCAATATTTCATCCTTTTAAGCTTTCAAAAAATGCAAACCTGTAATTTGTTTAGTGCGAAGAACGTTTTCTGTTGATTATTTGCATTCCGAGTAATTTCTCAAGTAAAGAACCATTTTTCTTGCGATGGATTTCCTAGGCTAGGCTAACAGAAGTGTAATACATGACGGCCTGTGTAAGCCCTTTGTGTGTATGTGGCCTCGAAAACTGTTTGGACTTTGGATTCAAAGGTGAGAAAGGGCAAACTTGAAATAAAACATTCAAAAAAAATGCCTTGTAAGCATATTATTATTTAGTGAAACTTGTCTGGGGATAACAGTTATCATTCTGTTTTGCCCTTCTTTCTTTGCTTTGCATTGTTTTCCCCCCCTGTTTGCATTGAGGTTCTCTTTTGGTTTTTGTTAATATTTGGGAGATATGTGAGTGACAAGTCGTGATTTGAAGGTGAATTAAACTTACGTCACTCCTACCACTGCCCAAAATTCATTAATGGAGTGAAGTACAGTTCTGATCATGACGTGGAGCTATAGAGATTTATGCCATGTTTCGAGAACCAACATTTTACCAATCAATTTAATCACATTTGGACCCCTTGTTGCTGGTTTGGACCCCTTGTTTTCAGACTAGAGGTGGGTTTAAGGGTCCAATTATCTCCATGACCCCTTACTTTTACCGATGCAGCGCTAACCCTGATCTTGTTACGTCTTTTTGGATTAGTACTATTAGTTTATATTTTACTTGATATAAATATAATTTTATGTTAATTGAATTACGTTTACCCTAAAACTCCATCCTCTATCAATATGTTTTTTGATATTGGAACTCAAAGCTATTAACTTATAAACATTTATTTATTCATTTTTTTATTTTGGTTTTTATTTTATGTTATTATTTGTTGTTGTAAGTTTTGAAGGAACAATTTTAATATGAATGCCATGTGCTATTTGACATTATTTTGAAACATTTTTAGTTATTCCCAGCTTCCCCTTGAACCCCACTGAACCTACTTATTCTGAAATGGCAACCATCAACTTGTAACAAACATTAACCACGTATTGACCTCATGTTATAAATTTCTGCATTAAGTAATACTTCATGCTTTAATACGAGTATTAAACTTCCACTAAAATCAACAGCTTTTCACAAAGATGTCCAAACAAACTGCAATTATATATACGTTGGGCGGTTATAGTTTGGTGCTAAATTGACCAAATAATACTAAATTCAACCAAAATCCGGCACTGTGTAAAAAGTAGGAATCGGGGTCAAACTTGGTACAAGGGTAAATTGGAATGGTTCGAATATATATGGTATAGTTCGACATTATCGTCCGATCTCTATTTTATTACATAGGCACATACCAGTTCAAAGGTCATCCGGGTAAAATTTGGCCAATTTGCTCCAAACTGGTTTTTTGAAATTTGTTCAATTTTGTCAGCAACTAATCCTAACATTGTATATAGATTCTTTGTTTTACATTTCAATTAGAATTAGAGTTATAGTTGTGACCTCACATACTCCCAGTCACATTTGCATTCTAATTATGCAACAAAAATCAATTTATGCCAACAGTATATGTTTGGGCTCCTGTAAAGTAGAACGAACAATTTGACATATTTTTTTAACAAATGGGTAAATCTCATCATTTATTTTATTTCATCTCCTAAAAGTCAATATACACCATACAACACAGATATGGAGGAGAAGACAAGAGGCCAAATATACATAAACGGCTTCCCTAAATCAAATGTCACATGAAAGAAATATAACAATAAGTTATTGCAAATAACTACACTAAATAAACAACCATTGATATACTAACAAACAGGCAAACAAACAAGCAATGCCCCAAACAAGATCTTACTCAAATCTAAATCAACTACTTGTATACAAAGCTTAAGTGATTTTTGAGAAGAAGTCTAAACGTGGTTTTTTGAGATTGAGGCATTTTTAGTTTTGAGGTAAACGTTTCATAATTAAATGGGGACCTGATGCCCTTACACCCTTAGCACCAAAGTGATTTGTTTTTTACATTAAGTGGGGGGGGGGGAATAGTAATTTATTTTCTGGTTTAAATGATTATGAATATTACTTTCTTTTAGTAAAATATTTCTCAAATATTGGGGTAATTGTTCAAGTAGATGTTTGAAGAGAACACTCCAATCTCTAATTTAAAATGTCAAAAACACTCAAAAATTATTTCCTTTAATTAATGGTGCAGAATGACAATCTGTAAGGGCTCCTGAGAGATGCTTACAGCAAGTTTTGTAAACTTAAAAGCTTTCCAAATGAATTTTTATTCGTATTTCCCCTGCGAGTAATTCCGAGCGTACAATTGTATAATTGTAAATATATTTGTGGGTACGAAATGTTTCATTTGTCAAGATACCTATATTTCTAGATATTGTTATAAGGCAATGCCTCAATGTGTCTTTCATGTCAAATTTTCGTCAATTTCGTCATCTAAAATTGGACACCAATTGGGACCTTGAACCTATTTGGCATCTTATAACAGTTAATAGTACTATTTCCAGATAGGCTTAATTTCTCAACAACATAACACAATAGAAGACCAATGGGATATCAAATTTGATTTTGGACACTGACACCAAACCTTAACTACGATTATCAGCCACAAATGGTCATTGGTTAGTATGACTTTAATGACCCAAACTGACCCTACTAACAAATATTCAATAGTCAAGATCATTTTTGAGCTTACATAGTTGCAAGCTTTAATTTGATACCAAAACTTGATATGATTATTGAAAGTAGTTATTAACAGTACTACGAAATCTGCATAACCAAGGCGAACGCGTATTTATGCGATGCGTATAATATGTTCCCGCCGAATTGTTGCGATCACTAACAATGTGATAAATGCACACTTCAACACCCTACCCCTAACCAAGGTACCCGCAACACTCACACGCTCCCCAACACCCGGCAAAACCCCACGCCCTCCCCAACACCCCACAACTCCCCAAAACCCCCATATCATCCCACACCCCCTGACAAACCCCACCCCAGTCAACACCCTCAACACCCCATCCCTACCCCAATACCCTATAAACAGCCTCCCCTTTCCCCAACACACCTGCAACCCCCCATCCCCTCCCCAACACCCTATCCCTCGAACACATCCAATCCCCATCCCCAACACCCGCAACACTCCCACCCCTTCCCCAACACATGCAACACCCCACCCCCTCCCCCAACTCCCCGCAATACCCAACACCATCCCCAACACCCCGCAAATACCAAACCCCTCCCAAACACCCCGCAACACCCCCCGCCCTCCCCAAATCCCCACCCTTCGCACAACACCCAACCCTCCCAACACCAAACCCCCTCCCACACCCAACCCCTCCCAAACACCCAACCCCCTCCCCAAAAACCAAACCCCCTCCCAACACCTCCACCCTCCCCAACACCTCACACCCTCCTCATAGGAATAGTATTATCATGTAGCGAAGGATTTTTGCCTATCCAATGTAAGGTTTCAGAGATACAGCAATTACGCATATTTAATTAATTAGCTCATTTGCATCCCTAAGCCGCATATATATCACATACTTCAAATGCAAAAAAAATGTCCCCAATGAAGGCTTTATGCGCGTCGAATTTTGAGTATCCAAGTTACCGTTTCAAATATAGTATTAAAAAAAAAAACCGCTGATTTTTTGCATATAATTAGCTCTTTGCATACTCATTTGCCCGAAATACGCCCAACTCTAATGATCATGGCTTCCAAGAACTCTTCAGTCTGCTTCCTTCCACCCAGTTACATCATTATTACGCCTGACAGAACTCCAGAAGACTTGTAAACAGGCCTTGCAGGCAAATTCTCATAAGTATGCAAGTAGGTACTTACTTTAGCATATTTCAACCATCATTCACGGCCACAATCTAATTAGGTCGAGAACTCACCAACCCCCCCACCCGCGTCTTTCAAAGCTCCATTCCACCAAGTTACATCATTGTCACCCTTACGGAACTCCAGATAAATGGTAATCAACATGGGTTAACAAGTTTTTTGTCACAGACGGACGAACGGACAACGGACGGACGGACTGACGACGCTGCTCATTCATATCCCCGTTCCGAACCGTTCGCGGGCAAGAAAAAAAAAAAAACAAAAAAACAAAAAAAAAAAAAAAAAAAAACAAAAAACAACCCCCCCCAAAAAAAACCAAACCCAAAAAAACCACAACACCAAAAAACAAAATCCAAAAACAAAAAAAAACAACAAACACAAAAATTCTGTCATGTTGGTTTTTGTGTTGGTGTTGTGGGCTTTGTGGTTTTTTGTTTGGAGGTTTGTTGTTTGTTACAACCCCCACCACATGGTGTGGTTGGTTGGTTTGTTTGGTTTGTTTTGGGTTGTTTTTTTTTTTTTGTGTGTGTTTTTTTGTTTTGTATTTTTTTTTTCGTGTTCTATGACGGCATATTGTGGTGGAATTTTTGGGCACCCCTTATGAAATTGCTTTACATACCCCAAAGAAGGTGTGTGCCAGTTCATGCTTTTGTCCAGACGTGCGCGATTTGGAGAAATATGACTTATCCTACTTCACTACTTCCAAGACCACACTCCATTTCCCTAGACCATACCCCATGGCCACATCACTGGACCACACACCACACCCGCACAAGTTCAGCCCCGGCCATCCCCCGAACACACCACATACCCCCCGCGAGTCCACACCCCTACACCACATCTCCATAACCTCGACCCACCCCCATACCCGACATCACACATAACATATTCAAAATAACCATTTTTAAACAATGTTTTTTAATTTTTGATTTTGTATGTTTGGGTTTTTTCTGTCTGGTTTCCTTCCGGGATTTCGGATGATTTATTATCAATGGTTGTTGACCATTGCTGAACCCAAATCGTTATTTTGGTTTAAATGATCAAAATAAATGAATTTTTAAAAAGAAATGTGGACTTTGGATGGTTCCTGGAGGGTTTCTTGGCGGTTTCCAGGGGTTTCGGTTGCTTTTGTATTTCATGGGCTATTAAGCATTTGCCGAACCCCAT
>JAMKCH010006255.1:0-68096 GCA_023653785.1 Ophioderma brevispina
GAATTGCCTGCGGCACATTGGCCACTCTTGCACTAATAGATTTTATAAGCAAAACAAGCAGAACTTACGATTTCCTATTTCACCTAAGGCATCTACACAATCAAGTTGATGGTTGCATCTTGAATTGCCTGCGGCACATTGGCCACTCTTGCACTAATAGATTTTATAAGCAAAACAAGCAGAACTTACGATTTCCTATTTCACCCAAGGCATCTACACAATCAAGTTGATGGTTGCATCTTGAATTGCCTGCGGCACATTGGCCACTCTTGCACTAATAGATTTTATAAGCAAAACAAGCAGAACTTACGATTTCCTATTTCACCCGAGGCATCTACAAAATCAAGTTGATGGTTGCATCTTGAATTGCCTGTGGCACATCGCCCATTCTTGTCCTAATATATTTTATAACCAAACTAAGCGGAACTTGTACGACATCCTATTTCACCTGAGGCATCTGCACAGTCAAGTTGATGTTGCACCTTGAATTGCCTGTGGCACATTGCCCATTCTTGTCCTAATATATTTTATAACCAAACTAAGCGGAACTTGTACGACATCCTATTTCACCTGAGGCATCTGCACAGTCAAGTTGATGTTGCACCTTGAATTGCCTGTGGCACATTGACCATTCTTGCATTGGCACTAGATTTTACAAGCAAAATAAGCAAAACTTACGACATCCTATTTCATCTGAGGCATCTGCACAGTCAAGTTGATGGTTGCACCTTGAATTGCCCGCAGCACATTGGCCACTCTTGCACTGATATTGGGTTTTATCACATGATCCAGCTGAAGTCAAGAAACAAAATGTATGATTTGCACTTCAATGTCACACTACTTGCTTTTTCATTAGTGTAGACAGGGAAAAATATGTTTCGATTAAATTTCCATTTAAACTTTATATTTTGATATAATTAGCCCTGCTTGTTGTGATTTCATTAATATCAATGTTGGTAATGAACACAAGCCAAATTTTCCAACTGGGAAATCACTGATAATGAATTGTGTATGATGGATTTAGAGTTTTTAGTTTTAAAAGGAGTTCTTAAGATTAAAAAATCCTATTGATAAAAGTTGGCGATTTACCTAATATTTCACAGTGTATTTGGCTATAAGGCAAAAAAATAAGTTTGTTTCAAGGTTGTGTGCAGTAGGATTTTGGAGCTATTTTAAATGCACTTCATTTTTTATTTGTTGGATTCAGTATAGTGGGATTTTTAAACAAAAAATGCCTCAAATATATTTAACTTTTTATATACACTTGATCCCAAACCATTTTTTTATTTTTAACTACTAACAATTTAGAAAAAATACACTTATCATTGTGGTTTAGGGGTTACCCACTAAAAACAAACTTGATTTTTGGAGGGGCCTGAAGTAATTTTTTATATTATTTTATATGACAATTGGAGAACTCACAGCAGCCCTCTTCATCACTTTTGTCTCCACAGTCATTGACCAAATTGCACGTTTTCTTGGTTGAAACACACTTTCCACTATTTCTGCAGTGGAAGTATCCACGGCGACAAGACCCCGCACTCTGAAATGGAAATATTGAAATGATTAAGTGGTCTTCCAAATATATGTAACTTGCTTAACCAGTAATATCGTTTTTTTCACACAACCCATCATTACAAACTACCCCGCGGTCCGTAAGTACGTAATCCTGTTTCTAAATTGAAAAAACAGTTGCGTAATTAACCAGTGTTCAAAATTCTCAGCCTGCAACTTCAAAGCGCATTGTGGGACAAAAAATGGAATGCGGCCTGGAGCGATTGCATGTTCACCGTTTCCGTGTCCGGCGAGCACCGAAGTCCCCGACAAAAACCTCAATTTTCCTCGCTAGTGTCTATAGGTTCAGACTCTCAATACGATCACATTTTCAAAACACAAACTAGTCCGGACAATCTGGTGCAACAACATCCATAAAACCCCTTCCGTTTTCCAGAGATATTTGAGATTTTGTATTTTCATTTACACACATTCTCGATGACGGCCTGATAAAGTTAGTCCTCTAATGGCAGCTAGCAATGTTAGTTCATATCTTTCGGCAGTCTGTGACACAGACTACACCGCTGGAAATCTTTCTGGAAACCGCAATAGTGACAGCACTAATCCAGAAGCTGACAATTAACACAGTTGTACTCTACATCGTGTTACAACCATATTGTAGGTACTTCATGGATGGTCTTGATAGACCTATGAATACCATCATAATACACTTAACATTGTTTACACTCGAAAGAACATAGACGGGGGCCCTTTGATTCTCAGCCACTGCATACTTTAAAGTCACTGCATCACTCTACTGTCCTCTTAGGTACAGCATAGTCTCTTACTATAGGTATTATTACACATCATTAATATTAATGAGTGAATGGCACCAATTCATTCGTCAATTCCAACTTGACCCAACCTAACTCTTGGGCGTTCCTTTTATTTTCCCACCTATACGTTGTCTCGTCTGAATTATGAAAGTGACGACGCGCGCGTCTATACCCAGTGCCGCCTTTCATTGCAGTGCGTTTGGGCTTTGCTTACGCGCGCGCGCTGAAGTCGGTTCAATGTATACGCCCGTTCCTACTTCCTCTTACGAGCTGGACAGAGTATAGTCTGTTTTTCATCCTTCTTTCCCAACCCATCATCTCCTAAGTCCAAGTCTAGTAGGTGCATAAAAAACAATATTAACATCCAGCTAGATTGGGAGAACTGAATAATATTTTTTGTAATTTCATAAATTAGTTCCACCACCTTATTTCAGGAATACTGATTGTTTTGATATTATGTTCACTCTACTAATCCACTACTTTCTGGACTAGTTCTCATTATGTGGAGGGTATTTAGAGAGAGCATAGAAGGTCTTTCCCTCACTCCTGCATAAATCTATAACAGTGTTTTAGTTCCTGTAGTATTCCTCATTCAGATTAATTTAACCTCAAAGTACTTGTGCTATTCAAAGGTACCATGTCCTTTCTTTAGATTTAGAAGTCTCCCAGAAATTTGGAATGACGTGCCATTCCTGCAAGATGCCCTAATCTGAAAAGGTGGAAGACCTCTAGGGGCTACACTGGTGTCCTGTTACCTTTGTGTTATTGCAGCAGGTCACAACTAAAAACTTAAAAATCATCATCTGTATTAAAGCCTCATAATCAAGCTCAATCAATATGGTATTTTGTGTATAAAAATCATGTTTGTGTTCTTCCCACATCCTAGTCTACGAGCAAAAATTGAAACAATTTTATATTTTGTTGAAATGAAATTGTCCCCTTTACACATGGAAAGAGTTGTCTGCAAAACTCTTAATAATAACCACAACTCACTCTGGCAATATGGTGTGGCTTTCATCGACTCATCATTAGGACATCTACTTGCCCATCACAGCTATTTTCATACGGTATGCATGAACCATCATCCAGATGAATTTGCTCTCACTGGTACACAGAGTTGTTCTCCTCTCAAAGTAAAAATACAATCCTTTAATTAATGATCGGCCAACCTCAGTTGAAACAACACCTGTATTGCAACCATAACCCTAACAAGCCCCAAAACTCGCTAAGCGAAGGCTAGAAAAATACATCTGCCTGGACCGCTTGGTCACCTGCGTCGCGTTAGGGAATGAGAACCTAACATGAACCTTTGACCTTGATATGGTGACCTTTGACCTCATCAACAATGAGGGATCCCATAGTTGCCCTATGATTCAGTTTGGTTCCTAATTGAACTTCAACTTTTCATAGGAGTCATTTTACATTTTCAGCCTATTTTTTTACAACGTTACGACCTCACATGACCTTTGACCTTGGCATGTGAACCTTTGACCTCAATCAACAACTGAGGGATCCCATGTGCACCTATAAATGAGTCAAGTTGGTCCAATTGAACTTCAACTTTTCTTTGAGGTCAATTTTACTTTTCAGCTATTTTACAACTTGACCTCCCATGACCTTTGACCTTGGCATGTGACTTTGGACCTCATCAACAAGTGGGGATGCCCTGTTGCACCTGTGGACCCAAGTTTGCTTTAAATCCATCAAGTATGTGGATATTAACATGCAATGTTAACCCTTTTTCACAACCGACATCAACAGACATCATCGACAACAGACATCAGACTACAGTGGACAAATTAAGTGATCCCTATGTGTCTTCCTGCCTTAGGGCAAGCAACACAAAAGGGGAAAATATGCGACGATACATCGTACGAACACCACGTGGGCACAATAGCTGTCTTGATCCAGCAACCCCTCGTGACCTACCATGCCCGGCCATAGGACTGGGGTGCTGGGGGTCCCCTGTCTAGGATCACATCCAAGATTCCAATCTTTACCTTCTATCCCTTTACCCCTTCCCTTCCTGGGAGGCTAAATACGAGAACAGTGTTAGGGTTATTATCCTAATTCTAGATAAAAATAGAAAACCAATTTTTGCAAACACATAAAACTGTGGAATAAGTTACACTCAATGACACCTATCTTAATCCTATTTAGCATGGTGGATTGATAAAAAAATGTAGGGCAATCGTGCATTTGATGATAATTCTGACAAATGGCACAGATCTTTCTTTGGAATCTCTTATCCCATGCAACCAATAAAAAGACTTCACAAAGATCATTACAAGTAAACTCGGTCAATACCCATCAAAAAGTTTTGACAATGACCTAAAATGATTAGTGTTCTTGGACTTCAAATGGCCAAGAACCCTAAGTCCATAATGTGTGGAAGTATTATTTAGTGCACCAAGGCCAATACACACATCACCACCACATAGGCTCATACTCACTATGCCTTTCACACAGTTGTTTGAGAGTCTCATTTATTATGAAAAAAAACCAGAATAAAACAAAAAATATGAATGGCGACACACTTTTGACAATTTGAATTATTTACACCACTGACTTCATCCTGTGCAAATTTTACGAAATTTCATTGCAGGCAAATATGATTTTTCTTAAAATCTAGTTTAACACGTTTCTCTATAGGAAATGGATATATAGAGGGCGCTATAACATACAAATTCTGACCTTTGTAGGCCTATATGGCAAGATTCCCACAATGGATTTTATGAATTTTGGAGAGGTAATAGCTCTTGCATGTAACTACTTATACCAGTTGTCAAAATTGTGTCGCCACTGCTTAAAAATTCACTAAAAATAAAAGAGACGATTTGCATGGGGTCAAACAGCTGTTAGTTGTTTTCTGGCTTAATTACATTATACCCTTTGCACTTACTCTGTATCAGGCATTTTAATCCATTAGCAGAATAAAGCACCACCACAAACATACATGCTTATGAAGTTGCCCAAGTGAAACTTACCTACGCAACGCAGGTGATCATAATTATCGTATGACAGCAAGTTCTCTGGACACTTGCAAATGACAAGACCTTGTTCATCAGTGGTGCAGTTGCCTCTACTATCACAGCCACCATTGTTGTTACGACACGGCCACAAGGTACCTAGAATATCACAAGAATAATTACTTCACCAATAATATACAAAATTCGCTAGAATGCATACATGTGTTGTCTGCTGTCAACAGGTTCTCTGAGAAATTACACCCAATTTAATCTTGTCTCCTCCCACTTTACTCCATCAAAACTGAGTATCTGAAGAAAGTTCATATTTTTCTCACTATACTCTGTAAACCTAGAAGTACAAAGTAATCAATAAACTCCCACACCAGTCTCACAAGGAATGCCTGGTATTTATCGACTTATATGACCAGTATTTTGTGTATCAGTGTAAGAGATTTGTTTTGTTCTTACACCACGCACTGTGTCTTCAACGCGCACGATTTAGACTGCGTCTAAGAGTGTATAAGCGCATTTTGTAGTAAGGCGCGACAATGCTGCGCAGCGCAGCGCATCGATTAATTTACTTTGTACTTCGAAGTTTATGAAGAATAGCTCATCAATTAAGGCCCAGGTTTCTTTGATATCATAAACAAAAATGTCTCCTAAAGCAGTCAACCACATTTATTTACTGACAGTAAAATGCCCCATGAGAAAATTCCAAATATCCAATCCACAGCTGAATTTGTTTTTAAAAGTAGTTGGTGATCAACACATTTCTTTATGGAGAATTGGTATATAGAGGGTGCTATAACATACAAACATTACCTTTTTTTTTTGATGAACTTATTACAAGATTGCCACAATAGATTTTTCTGATTTTTTTTGCAGAAATAATAGCTCTTGTATGTCAAAAATTTTTGCCACCACTTAAAATAGCTCTAAAAATAAAAGATGATTTGCAGGGGTCAAACAGCTGTGTATATACAGCTGCACTGTCATTAATTACTTACAGTCATCTGTATCATTGGCCCAGACCACGATGCCCATTGGCTGCTGGGCAATGTTTTGCCTCAGAATCTGAACGTCGCCACCAGTGTACTTGTTGACTCGTATTACCGACCGCCTCACCCAATCTGTCCAGTATAAGTAATCCTTGTACACTGCTAGGCCAAATGGGTGAACAGGGTCCGATGTAATAATCACCTTGAAAACAATCATAGAAAAGCCACTAGTTAATATTCGTGTATGTGTGTGTGCATTTATCAAGAACACGCTAGGCATAAGACATCAGATTGGTGTTAGAGGGGTTAATTTCTAATTGTGGATTGCCAATAGGTGATAGAGTTCATCAATGTTTATTCCCTGCAAGTAGTACCTGGTTGTGGGTCATGGACTTTTTTTATACTTTTTTTTTTTTTTGCATTGTTACCCACACATTATCTGACAACTTATCCTGTGTGTATACGGATACAGAATACCTTATGGGGATGGTTCTCAAATGTACATATAGATACCGTTTCAGGGCCGTACGCAGGATTTATTTTGGGGGGTGCGGGACTTTGAAAAAGTGGACTTTTTTTTTTTTCGAAAAAGTGGACCTTTTTTGGTAAAAGTGGACCTAACCCCCCTAAAATGGTCATTTTGTGGCCTTTTTGAACATTTTATCACAAAAAGTTGACTTTTGTGTCAAAATTTTGCTAAATTTGGGCTTTTTTCAAAAAATTCAGCGACCGCACCCCCCACTGCCCCCCCCCCCCACCGTGTACGGGCCTGTACCGTTCTGATCATATCCACTAGGAAAGCGAGGGAAACCTTTCAGACCTAACATCTATAGATAATATCTTGCTCCTCTACCAACCCTGGCTTGATTTCCTGAATGGATCAATGGGGATTATATTAAACTCACTAAAGATAGGGATTATTACTTCTCGAGAGCTCATAAATTCAATAATGAGGAGGATTGGAAGATGGCTAGACAATTAAGAAATAAAGTCAATAAACTAAATAAATAACTCAGAAGAATTATTGTACTAGAGTAATTAATAATAATTTAAATAACTCTAAGAAATTATGGACTACAGTTAAAAAGTTAATTCCAAACAATGTATCATCTATTTCCTCTGTTCAAACTCAAACTGGGTTCACTGATAATGATAAAGACACTGCCGATCAATTCAACTCATTTTTCACCTCAATTGGTAACACCTTGGCAAGCAAATTTAAACATGATGGTAGTGATGTTGCCAATGACTGTGGTACTAATAATCTTGATAATATTTGTCCTGAATTAGGAGATCATTTTAAATTTGATGTACTAACACCAGACTTTATTTTTGACCAGATATGTAACTTCTCTAATAATAAGAGCAGTGGTATTGATAACTTAAGTATCAGATTGTTAAAGTTAGCTGCTCCAGTCATTTGTCACCCCCTTGCATATATTTGTAACCTTTCCTTGTTAACTTCACAGCTTAAAACTTCCCATCACAATGGAAAGTGGCTAAGGTTACACCTATATACAAGGATGGTGATAAAAGTGATGTGAGTAACTACAGACCTATATCTGTTTTAAGACAATACCTATTCTTTCAAGATATTAGAACGTGCAGTTCATGATAATTAATAATTATCTACCGAATAACATTCTACAATCCATGTCGTCATGTTTTTTAGGAGTAAACATAGTACAAACACTATTTACTACACTAATGTAACTGATCAATCTTAAATATAAATGATGGTAAAGTAACAGGTGCATTATTTTCTAGATCTAAAAAAGGCATTCGATACTGTTAGTCATGAAATCCTTCTTATCAAAACTTAATATTTCGTATGCATAGTAGCTGGGCCAATCACTTCAATGTTTGAAATCAATCTAAATATAGGTCTCAAGCTGTTAAAATACACTCTACCTTTCCTGATTTTTAGGCACATAAATATTGGTATCCCAAAGGATCGATATAGGCCCCCTTTTGTTTTAATTTTTGTTAACTCTGCCTATTCAGTCAATGTATGTTATGTATGCTGATGACACAACTCAACCCCTTCTTTGGTGTTTTTGTTGTGTTGACATTCTCATCGACCCACTAACTTTAGAAACTAACTTAAAAGAAATTGTAGACATAGTTGCAATTGGGTTAAGTCTAATCATCTAACTAATTAAATTTAAAGAAAACAAGCTTATGAAGGTTTGGAACACGGCAAGCACTAACGCAATTTAACAAATTTCAGAAATTTATAAAAAACAAAAAATTAAAAATGTTGAAAATTTAAATACTTAGGCATTGTATTTGATTCCAATCTTGTCATGGAGGGAGCATGCTAATTATATGTCGTCTAATATTTCAAAAACGTATAGGAAGTATTCGTAGAGTACCATATTTGCTGTTCTTCCTTTTAATATCAGTTAAGATAGCAAAGCCATGGTTGTTCCACATTTTAGAAACTATTGTAGTCCTGTCTGGTCAAACTTACCGCCAAACCATAACATCTCAAACACTCACTTGCATCCAATAAACTTGCTCTTGTTATCCTCAATGCAGATATCAGGACTCCAATAGACAACATGATGGCAGACCATCAATTGGGATAAACTGAATGTAGATGGAATCAACAGCTTCGTTATTGTTACTTTTAAATGTCTTAAGGAATTGCTCCTGATTATTATCAACACGCTTTACTTTTACTCACTCAAGCCATAAAGATTACTAGAAGTCACAGCAGTAATGCCTAGTGGTGCCATCATGGAATATTACTGCTGTTAAGTGCACTTTTCATTATAGATCTGCTTGTCAGTGGACCCCCCTCTCGGCTGATATAAGATGCCATTTCTCTGATATGATCATGAATGAGTTTAGGAGTAAAATTTAATTTTGGTGTAGCATTACACTGCAATTTTCTTGCATTTTGTTTTCTTCAAAATATATTTTAATTTGTCATTTACTTTTAGATTATTTTATGTATCATATCATTTGTATTTTGTAAAATCTGGACCTCTTGGGAGACCAGTACTGTTGTATTGAAAGAGTTTTCCAGAATAAAGAAAGAATAAATAAATAGCTCAGTGAGCAAGATCCCATGCTGGTAAGTACGAGGTCACCGCTTCGAATCCGGCCAAGGCGGCACCTTTTTTTTTCTCAATGCGATGCGCACACTGGCCATCTCCCCTCTTCAAGGAAGATAAATATACCTCCTTGTCTAACCTGGAGAACTCTAATTGCCTACTTTGTCTTCTGCTGTTATTCCTTGTCTATTTAACTTACCACTCTGTGAGTCCTCCATCTTTGTTACACCTCTCTATCTTGTCTAGTCGTGCCTCTGACCAGTCGTTTTTCCGGCAGCATGGGTCAATGACCATACAATTAGAGTCTGATGGCATCTTAATGACATGGGTCTTATCTAGAAGAACCGGACAGGGGTATCCCGGTGATGCTAGGTTCTCTTCGTTCGTCAATTGTCAAAACATCTCCTGCCTGGGGGTTAAAAACGGGGGTAATTGCTCATTGTGTTAACATTTGCCTGTTCTGTTTTATATAAATTTGTTCATTTTTTATATTTAGAGAATCAGGTATGTTTTTAAGCCTATGCCGTGTACTATCGTGTATATCACACGGGCTGACCATACAATTATTTTAAGTAGAACAACTAGCGCAGCCGATTTGTTTTACTCTAAAAGTAGGGGTGCTGTCGCCGTGTGATATGACACGATAGATACAACTGCAGAGGCTACAAACAATACCTTTTAATTCTCATTCTTTACCACTTTATTAAAAATCAGAATGCGATATTTATTAAAATTATGATAGATTTTACCCAACGAACTACCACCCCGAACCCAACGAACTACCCCGCCTTTTTAAATCGTCAGTCCGTTGTTACTATTCGCCTTCGATTGGCCAGATCAGTACATGTGCGTAGCGCGTTGGACGCGTACGCGCTGTAGACCGTGTGGATTCGTCCACTATCACACGGCAAAGACCATGGGAAAATTGCGGAAACATGTTTAAGGAATTTAAGTTCTTGGATTGTTGAATTTGTGTGTTGTGTGTTGGTAATTGTGATAGTTTGAGTGTTTCCTTTGGGTCAAACATTGTCAAAATGGGCTTTTCGAGAAAAATGATTACAATTATTGATTGCAGTTTATATTTCGATCCCCAATAGGTTAGGGCAAAATGGCTTTTGTTTTTCACGTCATTACAACATTTAGGTGAAATATCACATACCCCTAACATATCCCTTTTTATTGTGGTTTATTCTGTTTTGGGATAATTACAAGGGTGATTGAGTTGAGATTACGAGTTACGACAACTCAACACATTTGTGTTATATTGTGTCCATTAAGGTAAAAAAAATCCAACCTTTTGAATTCAAAAACATTTTTAAAACATACACCATAGTAAATTCTAATCACAACATTAAAAAAAAACAATATTTAAACCAACAATTGCAAATAGATACATATCATACACTGATGAACCAAATCATCACCCATCCATGTATAAAATAAGATATCCCAATTGAATACAATTCACATAGAAAAACACAGCTTCACAAGATACACTGATCAAATCTAAATTAAAATTACGGTATACACATCATACACTGATGACAAAGTTCATCACCCATCCATGTATCATGAAAAATTTCAACTACAGATACTAATAATCACATCAGATCCCCTTTAAAAACACAATAAAGCAATACAATATTGAAACATTAAGGCAATATTTTACAGATTAAATAGATGGTCTTATATATGTACATATGTAATTGATACATGTAAATAGTATGTTTTATGTTAACTAATACAGATTATGGATATTACAAGGATATGAATATTAATTTGTGCAAATTAAGGATAATCCACTAGAATAACAAAGGATATGAATATTACTTTATACAAATTAATACAGAACTCATAACCTAAAGAATAATTAAAATTTTGCCCTAACATTGTTGGTAGTGTTATTATTGTTATTTTCGTCTATCTTCTAAAAAGGTAGAATTATGAGCCAGAACATTTTCTTCTATGCACATCACACCAAAGTATTCAGAAGAATGACACTTAGCATGAAAATGAATTTAACTCTCCTGAAATGGCCTATAAGATCTGACATACCTCCCAGAAGATTATCATTGTTTTTGCAGGAAATTGAATACTTTGGTTAGTAAATGTTTAAGTTGAACTTACTCTTCACATATGTCCAATGCTATGCCTCTCGGATGGTCAGCTGGAGTGAGTCGTACAACCACTTCTTCTTGACTATTTTCATTGTTGAGTGACAGTCGACTGATAGAAGAATTGGTGTAACTTGTCCAGTAGATTCATTGAAGGTTGCATCATAAGCAATGCCCTCAGTGGAACCAACATCTGCAATGTTTATATCAACATTGTTAAAACCACATCTTTCTGACTTATTACACCATATAAATTCTCCTCTTGGTAGAGCTGCAGTGTCTTGCCTCTACAGGGTGACCCAATGAAAACTTTGTCCAAAATGAAAGCGATATTTGTCCACTTTCTGTATTTTGATATCTGTGGATTTTTATTTTATCATAAAGAATGGGTAATAGAGCATCTTACCTGAATTTTTTGTTCATTTGGGTTGAGTGGTTCTCAAGATATGGTCCACTGAACAATAAATCAGCAAAACAGACTTGTCCACAGAGCATCATTTTCTTAGGCATGGAAATCCCCAATGCCCAAATCGAGCAGATCGTGTCCTACCCCCCTGCCCTGACACAAGACAGAAAACAGGTATTTTTTGCACAACTGCATGCTGGGGGGTGTAGGACACAATCTGCTCGATTTGGGCATTGGGGATTTCCATGCCTAAGAAAAAGGATGCTCCGTGGACAAGTTTGCTTTGCTGACTATTTGATCGTTGGACCATATCTTGAAAACCACTCAACCAAAATGAACAATTTTTTCAGGTAGATGCTCAACTACCCATTCTTAATGACAAAAATAAAATCCACAGATATCAAATTAAAGAAAGTGGAAAAATATCACTTTCATTTTGGGTAAAGTTTTTATTGGGTCACCCTGTATTATAACTATGCCTTCATATCTGCTGGAATTCAGGGAAAAGATGTTATACCCCAGGCATAGAATCAGTGGTGTAATCAGACATTTTGTTTTGGGGGAGGGATACGCAGGGGGAAACAATATAATTTGGGGAGATCATACTTTTCTTACAAAGGTAAACATGAGTTACTGTTAATACTATCAAGTTATTTAATATTACTTTTCCTAAAAATCACCCTGGGGTCTGGGTCTTAATGACATGGGCAGCAGCTTGTGTTCTCCTACAATATGCCCAATTTTGTCGTAATAGCTCCTTTAGAAAAAAAATACGGTAAAATGTTGACTTTTAAACATTTTCCCACTGAATGAGAATTCTCTCTGGTCAAGATGATGACAATGACTTTCCTAATCACCAACATTAGACTGACTGGATCACATGCCTAATTCAATTATGGAGTCACAATCGGTTCCAACAAGTCACAAGCAAGATCCTCATATGGTTATAATGGGCTGCGACAACAGGCCATGGTTATGTTCGGCATGCAATATTGCATTACACACTTTTAATGTATAGTTTATGCATTCCAAATCAAACAGTTGTTGATGAGTTGAGCCTCTGCTGAGACACAAAAGGAGTGCAGTCTTTTGAGATAGAATTCTTGATTTCTGAACCTAAATTATCAACTCCTTTACTGTCCATTTTAAGATGTCCCTCATAGAAAAAAGTTTTTCATTTTTTCCTCTTCAGACATACTGTTGAGTCAACCACAAAACTAACTACATTGACTACCCCTATTTTTTTAAATAACCGATTCCTGTGTAGGATATGAACATTACATTTTATGCTTGTACTATGAATTGAATGCACACCAATATAGTTCTCACTTTCTCATGGAAGTTTTGCATCTTTATTTCAATGCCAAGATAGAGGAGGCAGAGAAACTGAAAAGAGAAATCCAGCAACTTATCCAACATGTTAAAGCAAAATCATTTTAGGATTGTCTTCATTCTTGCTTTCAGAATCTTCAAGAACAAAGCCAAAATGTGTGATCCATCAACAACAGATAAGTCTTACCTTCCTTACAAAGTTGTTAAAAAATATCAGAATTATATACTAGGCGGTCACCTGGCTTTAGCGATTACCTCACCTAAAAACTTGTCCATGAACTCCACCCGTAACTCACCATAAAAAACTCTAAAAACATAACTCATCGATGAACTCCATGCATAAGTCATCCAAAAATAACTCTAAAAAACTCTAGACAACTCGTCAATTAACTCTATAACTCACCAAAAATAACTACAAAACAACTCATTGATGAACTCCATAATATATATTTACATACACACTAGGCAGTCACCCAGCTTTCGCGATTACCTCACCCAAAAAATGTAAAACATAACTCGTCCATTAACTCCATCCATAACTCACCAAAAATAATAATCCCCAAAAATAATTTATTAATGAACTCCATCCATGAGTCACCAAAATTGACTTTAATAAAAAACATAACTCGCTGATGAATTCTAAAACTCACCAAAAAATAAGGCGCTGCTGGGGCACCCCCATAGAGCTTAGGAGCCCAAAAAGTCGATACTCTGCAAGCCCTCCTCAGACGCTCTTCAACCCACTTCCTTCCACCATTTTACATCATTATATGCCTTAAGGAACTCCAGATATTGGCATTTGCATTTTGAAAAATGTCAAAGAATGCCCCTTTAATTGGTCCACATGCCCTTAACCCCAATTATGATTCACACAAATGATGCACAACATGATTTTCCATGTGGCAAAGAAATTTTGCATATATATATCCAATGCACCGTTTTAGTGATACAGCAATTACACATATTTAATTAGCTCATTTGCATCAAAGAATGCCCCTTTAATTGGCCAATATGCCCTTTGACCCCAATTATGATTCACGCCAAAGATGTATGGCATAGAAGCCTTTCATGTTGCAAAGGAATTTCCCATATCCGATGTACCGTTTTAGTGATACAACAATTACACATAATTAGCTCATTTGCATCAAAGAATGCCCCTTTAATTGGCCAATATGCCCTTTGACCCCAATTATGATTCATGAAAAAGATGTATGGCATAGTAGTCTTTCATGTAGCGAAGGAATTTTGCATATCCGATGTACCGTTTTAGTGATACAGTAATTATGCATATTTAATTAGCTCATTTGCATACCTAACCCGCATATATCACACATTTTCAAATTGCAAAAACGATGCATGCCATGATGGACTTTCTGTAGCGAAGGAATTTTGTGTGTCCGATATACTGTTTCAAAGATACAGCACATAGGGTTAACATTTATATCACAGACATTCCAGGTTAACATTTTTCTCACAGACATACGGACACACGGACGAAGCCCATTTTATAGTCCCCGTTCCGAACTTCGTTTGCCGGGGACAATTACTTACCCCCTAGACTGACAGGTAAAAGACATTGGTGACACACAACTGCGCATAAATGGAGAGGCTGAGAGATTATGCAAACGATAGTCCGTTTTTCTAACTCCGTGCAGTGATATTATAACCTTGAAGCAGCTTTTATACATGTATCAAGAAATGCTGTCTTTATGCGCGTGTGTAAAAACACTGCCGCTTACTGGTATGGCTATCAAATGTTGTGCTGATGTCACTGCACAGAGGTAGGGAAATGGAGTATAGGATGTTGCTTTAAGAAGCAGTACTGCAAATGTAACCGGGTTACTCAAAATGGAATGCTCAGATAAGATGGATGTTTTAAATGAGTAATGTTGGCTAATGGTAAGATACGACTCAGTAGATGATAATGGCTTAACAGAAGGCAAAAAAATGACCCAATAGATGGCAGGAATGACTCAATAGGTGGCAGGAATGACTCAATAGGTGGCAGGAATGACTCAATAAGATGGCAGGAATGACTCAATAGGTGACAGGAATGACTCAATAGGTGGCAGGAATGACTCAATAGGTGGCAGGAATGACTCAATAGGTGGCAGGAATGACTCAATAGGTGGCAGGAAATGACCCAATATGGCAGGAATTACTCATTAGGTGGCAGGAATGACTCATTAGGTGGCAGGAAATGGCTCAGTATGTGGCAGGAATGACTCAATATGTGGTAGGAAATGACTCAATAGATGCAATAGATGTGAATACAAATCAAGTAATAGATCTGTGTATGAACAGTAGCATCAACAGGGTATGATTGAGTACAGCAACCAAGTTCAAATTAGAAAGATCAGGATACAAACTGAATGCAACAACTGAGTATGGATTCCAGATCAATATCTGACACAAAATCAGAAATATGAAAGCAGTTCAAGAATTTCCCCTATGTAAGTGAAATCTGATGAGTATTGGATCAAGAAATATCAAAATAGGTCACAACAAGTGCCATCTGGAATATAAACATGTTTCAAAGGAATCTGTGATAGTGATTTCACACACAAGCATAAAACAGAGGTGGAAATTACTTAGCATCTAGCTCTGTGGTTTCTTTTGATGCTGCATGGGTTAAAGGTGCAACAAGAGATTTTGAAGCACCCAAAGATTGTGTCATAATAGTAATTTCATATAGATTAGACACTCAATAGATTTCTGATCATGTATTTTGTTACAGAAATGTCTTAAAAGATAGAAAGCAGGTGATTATGATTTGCTTATATTTCAATATAAAACATAGGCTGAATTTCGTATTTGCTCCTATACGAAATTAGAAATTTCACAAATTTTGTACCAAAGAAACATTTCTCAGCTTAAAGAGGAACTCCAGAGAGAAAAAAATAAGAAGGTTCATAGTAGATATGGGTGTATTAGACCAAACCAGAGAGACTGAGCATCAGGGATATCGGGTGGTCAAGAAATAAACATTATAACTGGGGAAGAAACAGATCAATATGGCAGTGACGTTGCATCATATTTTGCTGGTTCTGAAAGCGGACGACTTGCAACTTTAAAAAAAAAAACATGCTAGGGACAAGATAGATCGATATGGCAGTTTATACACGATACCTACCATTTCCAAACAAAATGCTTATTTACAAATATAAATTGTATAAAATACCGTTCTGATGCTATTCGCTAGGAAAGCGACGGACGCCTTTCGAACCTAACACCTATAGATAATATCTATCGCTCCTCTACCAACCCTGGCTTGATAGCTCAGTTGGCAAGAGCGTCGTGCTAAGAATACGAAGGCCGCCGGTTCGAATCCGGCCAAGCGCAAATGTTTTTTTCAACACTAACATTCACTGGCCATCTCCAGGAAAAGATTAAAATACACCCTTTTCTACCTGGAGAACAAAGTAGTTAAAATATCAAAATGCTTATTTCTTCACAACCAGATATTCTCTGATGCTCAGTCTTTCTAGTTTAATCCAATACACCCATCTACTATGAACCTTTATTAATTTTTCTCTCCGGAGTCTCTCTTTAATAATAATAATAACAATTGCATAAGTGTCAAATAAACAATCAAAGGTAAATGGCCCTAACCAGTGTTGCCATACCCACGATTTGGTAGCCCATTTGGGTGACTTACCACAATGCCTTAAGTTTACATTGCGATTTCTTAGTCAATTTTCTAATACATGTTTCTAGGGATTTTTCAGTGTTGCTTGTGAATTTCCAGTGATTTTCCAAAGCAATTGGGGCTAATTATTTTTGACAACCCTGGTCGAAACATAAATTCAGATACAATTAAATGAACCAGCTCGGTGGTGAACACAACATACTGCTCTTCACATCAAAATGTGCAGCTGAATCCATCAATGATGTATATAATGAAGTGCAAAAAGACCATCAAACTCAGTGCAATGTGGTGTAAATTAACTTGACTGGATTTTGGGGATCCACAATACAGCGCGTAACCAGCTCTTTCGCCAATGAGGTCCATTTTTGGACCTTGAGGTTAACACCCACTTCCACCGGAAGTTACATTTCAAGTGGTTATAGAAATGAACATATGATGCAGATAGCCAATCAGAAATACTGTATGGAAGACATTTAGGGCTCAGGGAGGGGGTTATGATTTATGCTTTGGAAAAGACAAACAATTATTCACCCTGGCAAATTACTGTACTGTATCCATTCACCTGCAATGTAATTGGAATTGGTTGGAGGGCTTCTGATCCCAAATTCCAGGAATGCACTGTGAATTTGACAAGGTTTTAAGCCCCTGACAAACACTGAATAGATATTGTGAATCCCCTTATTTAATTACAATACTACAATGATGAGTTATTACAACAGATATACAAAACATACTTATGTAAATTGCACATAAACTGGATCTAAGGAAAATAACATTACATTATCACCTTAAAACATGTACACAAACCACTTATAACCATAATGGGTTGTATTTCTGGTCTTAGATCCATATTTTCAAAACATTTTTATATCTTTGTAATAACTCATGACCTTTGACCTCATCAATAATGAGGGATCCCACGATTGTTTCACCTATGACTCCAGTTTTGGTTAAATCCATTGAAGTTGCCGGCAATATTAACCCTTTTTTCACAACAGCAAACAACTACATAAACAAACAGCTACATAAACAACAGACTACATAAACACCAGGCTACGAAACAACGGACTACACCACAAGTGTACAAAGCTGACCCCTATGTGTCTTCCTCTTCCTGCCTTAAGCAGGTGACACAAAAGTGGGTATTACTATAGGTCCATTTATAAATTTTTTACATTGCAAATCATAGCCCTACCACTGTGTACAACGCTTACGCTATGTGTTCCACATGGCCAAAAAGGACCATGTTTGAATGACCATAATAACATCAATGGTCTGTGGTCACACATTTTGAACAGCTGTATTTCTTTTTTGTTAAAAAATCTATTAAATTTGACAAGGTACTGGGTGGAAGTTTGCACAATATTTTTCAATTCGGAAATCGCATCACTTTACAATCACCATTGTAAATGTTAGTGTTTATCTGCATGTTATGTCATGTGTTTTTTAGGAACATTTGGTCAAACATTATCATGTTTTTTCAAAAAAAAACTTTACTGGATGGGGGAGCATTGATTACAGAAGATTGTTTGGTTCTCACTAACTCTAATAGTAACATTAAGGGTAACTTGAACACTTAAAAATAAGGGGTATCCTTGAGCAAAAGTATTGTTTCTCATGTTATAAAAAAAATATAGTTTATAATTAAATCTTGTTAAAGCTAACACTTATTCTAGTAATATTAACCATCAATTTATAATGCTTAAAGCTTACCCACTGTTTAGTTATTGGTTTTTTTAAAGTGCATATTGCTTTGAAAGTAGTTTGTATTTGTGGCATGGTTTGTGGTATTTATTTATATTCATCAACTGTGGGTGGTATCTATCTAAATTGTTTGTGGAATTGCTTGTAGTGCTACTTTTCTTCTTAATTGGTAAATGGTTAATCGTATAGGTGTGCAATTTGTAAGTACATGCAATTCAAATATAAAATATCACTCACAAAAATTTCAATTTGAATTCTCATCTACACCTCATTGCGTATGATTTTCTTGAGAAAAACTATTTCATTCAAAAGTGCTACAGATGCTACTACAATCAATTTGCTGAAAAGCACATATTTCCCCAGAAGCATGTGCAGGTGTGTTATAAACGAATTTTCCAGTGATGTTCAAGGCCAAAGTCCAAATTGTGCAATTAGCAACCACACCAATGGTAAAGCCAAGCAGAGTTACCCAAGGATTCAATGACCCAACCACCAAGCTTTAGTATCCTTTTTATGAAAAGATGAAATGTTCCACAGCAACATTATTCTACTACTTAATTCTGCTCTCCAGTGGTGACCAGGGGTCCAAAGCTTTCCCTTTGGCACAGAATATTGGAAATGGAATATATACATTTTCATCTCGATTTTTGAGGGATTGCGACCAACTTTGCAACCCCTGGCTCAACTGCCTTGGTACACCCCTGCTGCTCTCAATTTAAGCTTTGAAAATGTCCTTCCAGGTGGTGGGTTTGGTTTAAGTGGAAATTAGACAAAGTAGGAAATGGACAGGACAAAGTGGGAATTGGGCAAAGTGGAAATTGGGCAAAGTGGAAATTGGGCAAAGTGGGAATTGGGCAAACTTGGAATTAGACAAAGTGGGAATTGAATAAATGGTTATTGGGTTAAGTGGAGATTAGACAAAGTGGGGATTGGACAAAGTGGGAATCGGACAAAGTGGGAATTGGAGAGGACAAAGTAGGAAATGGGCAAAGTGGGAATTGGGCAAAGTGGGAATTGGGCAAAGTGGGAATTGGGCAAAAAAAAAAAAAAAAAAAAAAAGGCCAAAGTCCAAATTGTGCAATTAGCAACCACACCAATGGTAAAGCCAAGCAGAGTTACCCAAGGATTCAATGACCCAACCACCAAGCTTTAGTATCCTTTTTATGAAAAGATGAAATGTTCCACAGCAACATTATTCTACTACTTAATTCTGCTCTCCAGTGGTGACCAGGGGTCCAAAGCTTTCCCTTTGGCACAGAATATTGGAAATGGAATATATACATTTTCATCTCGATTTTTGAGGGATTGCGACCAACTTTGCAACCCCTGGCTCAACTGCCTTGGTACACCCCTGCTGCTCTCAATTTAAGCTTTGAAATTAGACAAAGTGGGAATTGAATAAATGGTTATTGGGTTAAGTGGAGATTAGACAAAGTGGGGATTGGACAAAGTGGGAATTGGAGAGGACAAAGTAGGAAATGGGCAAAGTGGGAATTGGGCAAAGTGGGAATTGGGCAAAGTGGGAATTGGGCAAAGTGGTTATTGGGCAAAGTGGTTATTGGGCAAAGTGGGAATTGGGCAAAGTGGTTATTGGGCAAAGTGGTTATTGGGCAAAGTGGGAATTGGAGAGAGTGGGAATTAGTGGGAATTGGACAAAGTGTGAATCCGACAAAGTGGGAATCGGACATAGTGGGGATTGGACAAAGTGGGATTGGACAAAGTGGAATTGGACAAGTGGAATTGGACAAAGTGGAATTGGACAAAGTGGGAATGGACAAAGTGGGAATGGACAAAGTTGGCATTTGACAAAGTGGGATTGGATAATTGGTTGATTGGACAAATTGGGAAATGGACAAAGTGGGAATTCGAGAGGACACAGTGAAAATTGGAGAGGGCAAGTTGGGAAATGGGTAAAGTGGGAATTGGAGAGAGGGTGAATTAGACAGTGGGAATCACACATGCAAAGTGAGAATTGGATAAAGTGGGAATTGGGCAAAGTAGGAATTAGACAAAGTACGAATTAGACAAAGTAGGAATTGAATAAGTGGGGATCAGACAAAGTGGGGATCAGACAAAGTGGGGATCAGACAAAGTGGGGATCAGACAAAGTGGGGATCAGACAAAGTGGGGATCAGACAAAGTGGGGATCAGACAAAGTAGGGATTGGACAAAGTGGGGGATTGGACAAAGTGGGGGATTGGACAAAGTGGGGGATTGGACAAAGTGGGGATTGGACAAAGTGGGGATTGGACAAAGTGGGAATTGGAGAGGGCAAAATGGGAATTGGAGAGGACAAAGTAGTAAATGGGCAAAGTGGGAATTGGAGAGAGTGGGAATTGGACAAAGTGGGAATCGGACATGGTGGGGATTGAACAAAGTGGGAATTGGACAAAGTGGGAATCAGACATTTGTCAAATGGTAAATTAGACAAAGTGGAAACTGGGCAAAGTAGGAATTGAAGAGAGTGTGAATTGGACAAAGTGGGAATTGGACAAAGTGGGAATTGGACAAAGTGAGAATTGGACAAAGTGAGAATTGGACAAAGTGAGAATTGGACAAAGTGAGAATTGGACAAAGTGAGAATTGGACAAAGTGGGAATTGGAGAGGGCAAGTTGGGAAATGGGCAAAGTGGGAATTGGGGAGAGGGTGAATAAGACAGTGGGAATTGGGATAGTGGGAATCAGACATGCAAAGTGAGAATTGGCCCAAGTGGGAATTGGATAAAGTGGGACGTCTCACACTTTAAAAATCTCCCACAAATTCTCACTCTTTTGAATCTCACCTAATTCTAAAACTCTTTTGAAATCTCCCACAAATTCTCAAACTCTCTTAAAATTTCACAAAAATTCTCAAATTCTTGTCTCTCTTTCTCTCTTGAAGCTGCACGGTTTACCACAGAAAGTTGATGAATACAATTTCAACAAAATTATCTGATTTCTTTTTATTCTGGATTAAACTTTGCACATGAGTATTTTTTGAGTAAAGACGGTGGAGTCATCCCTGCATTAAAAGTAGTCCTGATCAAAAATTAACTTATCTTAAAACACGGTTATTGAAAATTATAATCTATTCCCATTTTGTCTTATTTTTTCCATTTTTGTCCAATTCCCACATTGTCCAATTGCTACTTTAGGTCCACTCCCCACTTGTACGATTCCCACTTTTTCTGATTCTCTCTTGTCCAATTCCCACTTAGTCCATTCCCACGTCTCAATTCTCCTACTTTCCTTCTCCAATTCACAACACCTTCCGCAATTCACACTTTCTGTTCCCACTTGTTTGATTCCACTTTGTCGCAATCCCCACTTAAATTGTCTGATCCCCCTTTGTCTGATCCCCCCTTTAGCCTGATCTCTGGGCATTTTAAGCGCGTTTGAGCTTTCCTCTTACGCGATTATTCACGCGTTTTGCGACCCATTGTGGGCGGGCGCGCCTTGGCGCTCGCGCGCGGCGGAAACGAGAATGGCTGAGCGCGGTGCCTAGGCGCGGCGGGCGGGGAGGAACGGGGAGAGACGTTGGGAGCGGGAAAAGAGATAGACACCCCCCCGTGCAATTCAACCTATCCGTGTGTAATCCGAACATGTCAAAATATTTGAATATGCAGTAGCAGGTTACAAAGGATTAATCTATACAACTTGTTAAAATTTACTTTTCCTAACTACAAATTGACCCAATAAGAAAGAAACCTCAGTGTTCCAAAGATATAATCTCCATTCGATTACATATTACAGAATGTCCTATATGGCAGTATTATACATATCTTTGATTTTGTCCTATTTGGTTCTTTTTGGTCTTATAAGGTTAGGACACCTATACCTGTTACAACTGCAAAATTTGATTTTTTTTATTTTCCGATTTAGTAAATCACTGATAGTGCCTAAACTCTATGTTCAGTACATGATGAATTTGGGATAAAAAACTTTCATTTGTGGGACAAGTACCTTCAGATTTGGAGTTGGGTTAGTGTACAAGTTTAAAGCGACAGGTTTTGCTAAGCGAGGACTAAGTAATCGCCTTTTTGAATGCATTTTAAGTTCCCTGTATTTTCCATAGAGAATTGCTGATGATGTCAAGCATATACACAGCTTCTTTTCCTAGGCCATTTCTTCTTTCATTCTTCCATCCGTTCACAGGTAGGTATTTGTAATCCCTTGGTAAAATCCTTTTTACAGTGAATCTTTTGAATTTTTTTACCTTCATTTCCTGATGGATAACATAAACGTACAATATGCAAGTTAAGAATTTGTTTACTTGTTTGGATTGACATAGACAACCCAACTCTTTGGAACAAACACAGACACCCCACACACACATACTTGAGACAAAGACAAAGCCTACACTATCTCACATGCATACACACACTCCATGTGTTAACCGGGATGATGGCATGTTATTCAACCTCCAAACCCATTTTGAATCTCTTACAATCTAATCGTCCCGTTTGGCTCAAACCAGTCACTTCATCTCCAACAAAACTGCCCTTACGGTCCATTCCTGTAAATATCGAATGTTAAAACTGAGGCCTCGGTATACCTTCTGTGACTAATTTGCAATATCTATGCAATGTTAACTTTTTTGACACCTATGTTTTAATCTTCATTGTATGACACTTCCCCTTTTTTCTGCAGGGTTGGCACAGATCTTAAATCTTTAAATTCCACACTATTTTATGATCAAATAGCAAATTTGCAGATTGATCTGGGCCAGATCAGTCTACAGCCATTACTTTGCACACCAAAATTGGTCTGCAAACATCAATTTAAACACAGGTGGTATTCTGGTCGGCTAACTGCCCAAGTTACAAAAAATGCGAGACCTAGACAGATCTCTTGTATCAAATTTGACCTATGCCTCTGTCAGTCTCACATTTTCCAGTGTCAGATAGGTATTAAATTAGGAGGACCGTGTCAGAATGACAATTCCGGTGCTTACATCACACTCAAAACTGGACAATATGTTCAAAAAATGACTGTAAAATCTCAAGGTAAAATCCCCAGTATCCATTTGAACAGGTCTCAGATAGGGTATCATTTCACCCAAATTTGCCTTCTCTTGCGTCCTTTTCTCACCTGTATTGTCACTTTCTCGCTGAAACTAGGTTATGGATTACAAATGCCCTTCAAGAGAAATTTTACCCAGTATTCAAGAGCAGAGCAGAACACATGAATACAGTTTCACATATCTTTGACCTTCAGATCTGTAACCAGATGTCGTGTTACCAACTAAGGTCCTTTTGTTGCAAGAGTCATCAAAATTGGACCAGTGGTATTGCAACTTGTTTGTGAAAACTGATGATGATCTCAAGTGGACTTTTTACACACAATCATAGAAAGCCGAGTATGAGATAAAATGCACTGTTTTGTTGTTAACAGATTTCAAACTAAACAGTTGCTGGTTATGTTAGCACATCCATGCCAGCAGCAAAGATGCCAATACAGGGATTGTTGATGTTCTGGATTAGTGAATTGCTGTTTATCCCTTTAACATTGCTGGCACAAATGTCTGTTGATTCATTTCTACATAGTGTTTGTTTGTAATTAAGCACCTGAAATAAGCTTAATACTAGTAACCATGAGCAATAACCAGTCCTTTCAATAGTTGTTTTAAGGTAATCCTTTCAATAATTATTTTAAGGTAATACAAGAGCAATAAAGGGTTTGCAGTATCATTTATGGGCTCATAAGGCAACCAAAACTATGATGCCCTCCAAGACTGACCCCAAATTTTGGAATTCCCAAAGTTTTTAGAACACCAATATTAATTTGTTTTCAGTATTTTTTTGTCTTTGCAAAGACTCTTAATACTAAAAGACCCAATTGTGCCCACTTTTACACTTCTGAACACATTAAATTTGTTGTCATATGCAGACAACAACCTTTTACAATCAAAACCACGTCAGGGATTTTTTTTCAGTTGAGGGCAACGTTTTTTTTTTCCTTAACATATCCTTAGCCAGAAAAAAAATGTGTTTAGATGCACCTCACCCATTATTTTGAAACAACTTTGGACACATTATTCACCCAGAAATGATAATGCGCCACACTTTATTTCTTAATCACATAGTTGATGTACTGTGACTGAATTTGTTTTGTGCCTGGGTAATTATGTTTACCAGATCGGCTTGTAAGATATATGTCCCATGGTTAGTCACATGGTTACTGTAACATAGGCAACCACCAAAATAATATTGGATGACAAATTGTTGGTAGACGTTTCATGCAAATGAGGTATTACAATTGATTCCGTCATGCACTGCATGACGTTGTGCAGTAGTGCTTGACGGAATGAATGAATGGCAATACCTTATTTGCATCAATGGGACTTCTATATGAAACGTCTACCAAATTGTTTTGCTATTAGCATTGCAGAAAATGTATACACCATGCTGAAACCAAGTTGACAGCTTTTGACCAGCCTTGAGCAACGATGATGAGAATAGATACATGGAACATGATAGTATGGGTATTTGTAATAATAATTAAAAGCGCTGTTGTCCGTTAGTATTACGCTGCCATCAGGAAATCATTTTGCTTTATCCAGGCCGGCAGCTGGCCAAACACAAATCCCTATCTGCACTTAGATTGTAATATTCCCATAACAGCTCCCAAGATTTCGCTTGAAACAACGAGGCAATTGAGATTAAGTGTCTTGCCCAGGAATACAAACAATATTTCCCTTATTTTTCTGCAGCGGGGATCAAACTTATGATTTACAATGGGTTTATAATCACGAGTCCTGCGCTTTATTCTTTGCACCACGCATGCTATGCTTTGAATGAAACTTGGTAACTTGCACTGCTTGATTAAGAGCTACATTTAGGGCAAGGTCAAAGTTCAGTTGATGTGAAAAAGGGTCAAATACCCTTTTGCATTCACAGTACGATTTAATAAGTGACATTGACCAACTGGGGCAATCTTGAAACTTGGAGAGTAATTGTAGTAGCTAAAGGAATTAAGACCATGAAATTAACCTTTTTTCCTTTATCACCTTTGACCTCATGGACCTGCAATTAAAGTCATTAAAAGGGTATTCATACAAGGGCAATAGCTTTTGTTTGAATATAATTCAATATTGGACAAGAATGCTGACACACAGTAAAGTGCCACTAAGCTATATCCCCCTGTAAAAATCCAGAGGATAACAACGAACTGCATGGATAATTAGGCTTTAGAAGCCATGGGGACAAACACTGTTAGTCATCAATGCAACCACATTTTTGCTATTTTGTGATCAGTTTTGATCACTGCATGGAGCACATTTTGTATTCTGCCATTCTGTTAAGAGCTTATTCTCCTTAATACATATAATTGATTGAAATTTGTATTTATGTCACTGTTTTGGAGAGTGTCATCTTAACCACTTGGCCATGACAGCTTGTGATCAAGTATGCAGAATTTGATACATAAGTGGTCGCTTAAAGGCCGACTTAGAGATTTCGAAATATGTTTTTGTGTAGTAATTAAAAATAATCATTTAGAACTAAAATTAGTCGAACCTAAAATGCTTAATTCCAAAGTAAGAGATGAATCGGATTTTTTGTTTTCATGCAGTAAACATTTATGCACAGTATAACAGTGCCATAGGATACCTGTATAAACAAAAAGGATGATCCAGAATTTTATAACACGGTTGTTGTTTTCTATATGAAGGACTTCGATTTGAGCTTAGTTATTTTACACAGTGATTAACATATGGACACGCATTATGTATGTGCAAAAAACATGATTTGTTTGAAAATTGAGTGCGCCCTCATCGGGAAATCTCTGAGTCAGCCTTTAAAGGAGAACCTGTTTGAAGAATAACTTACATAATATACGCTATAAAAACAATTATTGAACACATATGGAGTGGTTTCATGGGAAAACGGAATTATAATAACCATAAAACGAATTAAAAGCATTTTGTCTGACCATGCGCTATTTGAAATTCGCGCTACTGTATATGGGATATGTATTTGTGATATGCGATACGGACGGCACAGTAGCGTCATACATCTTCACGCATGATGCTTTCATAATGTGTATTTCCTATGGCATGTATGACCTAAACGTGCCGGTCGTATCACATAACACGTTATACACTAGCGCGATTTTAAATAGCACATGGTCAGACTAGATGGTTTTAATTCATTGTTAGGGTTATATAATTCCGTTTTCCTATGAAACCACTCGATATGTGGTCAGTAATTATTTTATAGTGTATATTGTTTAATATTATTCGTTGTACGGGTTCTCCTTTAACCTGTTTGCTTTCTCCTTCCCAGTTGCTTGCTGCTTAGGCTAAGCCTGTCAGTGTTTATCTTTTGTATATGTTTTAACTTGAGTGAGGGCAGGTTTGGTCATTTTGGTAGTAAAAATATGGGTCTAGTGGAGACTGGGAAGAATTGGGAATAGGTGCCAATGGGATGAATAATTTTAGTTGATGAGAGAGTGGGAAGAGGGGGACCGAAGGTGGAGATATGTTGGTTAGAAGAGAGCAAAGTGAATTTGTTTGTGCTGAGTTGTTGTTGAATCTATTTTGAATTCTTGATGTTCTTTGATCATGTGTTCAGCTTGAAGCTGTAGTTTGAATTGTTAGTACGTACTATTCTCTACTATGTTGCACCAAACTACACTACACTACATTATACCAGGCCCGTACACAGGGGGGTGTGGGGATGCGGTCGCACCTCCACCCCCCAAATTCCACAAAGGGGGCAAAAGGTCCACTTTTTGATTTTTTTTTATAAACCGGTCCCAAATTTTGAGAAATATTGACAATTAAATCCACTTTTTGGTGGTGAAACTTTCAAAAAGTCCAAAAAAGGACCATTTTAGGGGTGTTAGGTTCACTTTTGCCAAAAAAGTTCCACTTTTTCAAAGCCCCCGCACCCCTCGAAATGAATCCTACATACGGCCCTGCATTATACTATACTATATTAAACTACACAAACTACATTAGACTACCTATATGCCCAACTGGTGGAAGAGTTCTGTTTGCACATTTGTTCTTTTGCACAGCCAGATTTCCCTTATATTTTTCTTCTTGACTGATCCTATTACACATCCAACTACAATAGCCACAGTGATTAATCTTCCAAGTATTTGCCTATCTTCACTATCTCATCAATAACATGCAGAATTGCTCTAAGCTACATGCTGTATTAGATTGTGCAGAAGATACCTGAAGCTACCATCTCTGACCAATGAGCATATTGAGGGTTTAGCAAAAAGGCCCATATCTGTAATAGCTGCCAGGTGTTTTATTTCACAGGTATAACACTTAATAATAACATAAACGACAAAGCACTATTTGCATATGGAGCCTTCTGCAGTAAAACCTTGATGTCACTCAGGATACATCCATAGTTCACAATGACATTGTTGATGAACAATTTTGTAAGCAAGGGAAACATAAAATGTTTATCAGTATATGAAGAATGGTGAACTTTTTAAATGGAAAAATTTCACAAATCAGGAGAATGCAACATTTTTTAAATGGAAGGGAAGAGGAATACAAAAATTTTCACCCCCCAAAATTGATTATTCCTTCCTATCTGTAATAATGACCGTCCTAAGACTAGCTGTTTTAACAAAGTGCGGTGCACACTGATTACAAATTATGAACACAGGTTCAAAGTTAAGGATTGCACTTCATTCCATTTTATATTCCAGTACAGTAGAATTTGCAATTTTTACACATTAATTTTTTAACTTGATAAACAGATTATCTAATAAAACTACTGGCACAACTGTTTTTTCCTCCACCAAAGTCTGAAAAGAAAACCCAGGTCGCTCTTTGTGCACTTAAAGTTGGGTGACCTGATCGACACATTTGCCGCCCCCCCCCCAATTTAGTCCATCCAAATTGAGATTTCGGTATCAGAAGTTCATATTTTTTCCTCATTACCCCAATGAAATTTAAGCCGCAGGAAATGAATTGACACACAGTCCTATGGAACCAATTTACACACAAATTTTGCCTCTACTATCCTAATGCTGAAGACCAATTTACTCAAAATTTGAATTGGAATATCTTGAGATATGCTACCATATGAGGGGGAACCTGACAGAATTGGATCATTACTGGGGTCACAAATAAAGCACAAGAAATTTAAGTTTGCATCGCAAACACAGAATTCCATGCAGATGCAATACACATAATAGTCCATGCAGATACATGCATTTACAATCTTATGAAAGATGAAATACTAGTTCATGCAAACAATGACATTTTGATTCATTTTTCACACGTATTCGCACGCCTCCTGCACCAGCCTGTGATGCAGCCAATAACATAACCCTTGCCCGACTGGGTTTGCTGATGATCTGTGAGCGATGCCTTTAGCTTAGGACACACTTTGGCTCATGGTACTCATGTTGTAAGAGTGGCGGTCAAATTAATGGTTCTATCTAAATTGTCCATTGTAAACACGTCTTCTTTGCGAGGATGACACGGGCGGTTTAGCACTACATTGCGGGGACTTTTTTGCAATATTGGTCTTCTGCTCTTATACTTTGAATTTTTCTGTCGCAAAGGAGTATACAAAACTTTCTGAACATATGGGCTTCTCGTTGCTATTTCGATTTGAAAATCTGACGTATAGGTTTGAAGTTGAAATCTTCCAAAGAGGGGGTAGCTAACTTTATTCTGAAGATGAGGGGGGGGGGATGTGTTTTTTATCATTTAAAGCCACTTCCTGATCCTTCTGTTCTTTTTGCATAATTACTACTTCCCGAATTGATAAATTAAATCATACTGAGTCATTCCAATCAAAGTACCATATCTTGCACATAACATCATAAATAACCTAGATATTGCAACTGATTGTTAAGAGTGTCATCTGCTCATGGATTATAGGCTAGTCATCACTCCAAACTTGGCAGAGTCAGGACAACTATGGACACTCATCTTCATCATGAAGGTCATAATTTGCAAATGTTTTTCAAACAAATCCAAAATTTCAATACAAAATAGTTGGGTACTCACTCAATATTTCGACTCCTATCAGGAGTCTTGTTTCACATCTGGTCTGATGAGTGTGGTGTTTTCAGATATTATCAGGCGAATTCTGTGACGGTTGATGATGACATCACCTTAGTAGTTCGGCTAATTAATTATCTGACATAACTCTGTTGAGTCCTGGTATGCCCCTCTTCCTTATCAGTGGTGTTGCCTCCCTACTCCTATCCAAATTGCTTCTTAAACCCTCAGGTTGTTTTGTTTGGTTCATGACTCATGACTTTTGCCTCCGTACCACCCATTTAGTGGTTGTTTATTGTGTACATGTTCTGCAATGGCAGCATTTATATGTGTCTGTTGTAGATTTCTTTCTTTGTGCTCTAGTAAAAGTCTTACAGCATCACTTTTTCTGCTCAGTCGGTGTTCAGTTGCCTAGTGGACAGACTGCCGGTTTCCCCTATGTAAGTTTTGGGCAGCTTGTTTTCATGGGTTATTCCATAAACCGCTTCAGCGGTAGCAGAGTTGATAATTAATCAGCAAACTACCAAGATGACGTCATCATCCCGTCACAGTTTCACTGATATATCTAGAAACACCACACTTATCAGACCAGAGTGAAGAAGACTACTGATAGGGTCAAAATATTCGAGTGAGACCCAACTCATTTTATATGAAATTTGGATTTGTTTATAACTTGCATATTTATTGACTATCATGAACACCCAATGAATTTATTTGAGTTGTTCATCATGAATGGGATTTGTAAGATCCATATTCACTTCTACCATTTAAACAGTTTTAATCTTGTGTAGCCTTAACTCCTCAAAAATGCCCAAACCTGATTTTTTGATGAATTTATTTTAGTCTGTCAAGAACCCACTGAAGTGGCTTTAATATGAATATGCCAGAACTAGTTAATTAGGTGGTATTACATTCAACAGAGGTCCTGCTATGGGAAAGACCACATTTCACAGGGGATCATTAACAACCAGTAGAAAAAGATGCTGACTTAGTCAAAAACACATTATGTTTTATAAAATTCATCTAACTGAAGCCTGATTTCCTTCCAATGTTGATGAAAATATGCATTTCCCTTCGAGAAGTGGAATGCCCCCAAAATACCTATTTTAGCACCCCTAAAAGAAGAAAATGGTCTCGACCAGTGACCCCAGGTCACACCCTGTCGACCAAGCTTCTTCCTCAATCCCGTTTTGGCTCAAGCCCACACGGACCGCGCGTATATATCATGCTGTGGGGGCGGGCCTGGAAGTGGGAATCAACATTGGAAAGGAAATCAGCTTTCGTTAGATGATTTAATAAAACATAATGTGTTTTGAATAAACATTACCTGAACTGATTTCTTTACAACCCAATGTTGACTGAAACATATGCATTAAAACCCCCGTTGAATGAATATTTTCCAATCAACACAACCAGACTAGCACAAAAAAAAAAAAAGAACCTCAGGTCGGAGGTGGAGCATGATATCTCAGAGCAGCGTCAACAGAATGCAAAGCCAAAGCGATACCTTCACTAAACAGTAAACCACATATGTTACGGGCCTAAAGGCATTAACATAAAAAATCGGGGACATAATGCTCACCTGACAACGGAATACTCCGGGGCAAGCGTCATTTCGCAACCGATGGAGATTATGCAAAAAATAAAAAAAACATATAGTGTAGTTGAATTTAGTGTTGTTTCTGCACGAGTGCCCTCGCAACGTTCTATTGGGGAGTTTGTACGTTTCTTGTAGTACAAAAACAACCGACTATGTTGCCCCACAACTACACTACACTACATTATCCAGAGGCACGAGAGGCCCGTACACAGGGGGGTGTGTGGATGCGGTCGCACCTCCCCCCCCAAATTCCAGCGAACATGAGGCAAAAGTCCACTTTTTGATTTTTTTTTATAAACCTGTCCCTCACATTTTTTGAAGAAATATTGACATTAAATCCCACTTTTTGGGTGGTGAAAACTTTCAAAAACAGTCCAAAAATGACGCATTTATGGTGTTATGTTTCACTTGCCACACAAAGTTTGTTCCACTGTTTCAAATCCCCGCACCCCTCGAAATGAATCCTACATACGAAAAAAACAAAACAACCGGGGGCCCTGCATTATACTATACTATATTAAACTACACAACTACATTAGACTACCTATATGCCCAACTGGTGGAAGAGTTCTGTTTGCACTTTGGTTTCTTTTGCACAGGCCAGATTTGCCCCTATATTTTCTTCTTGACTGATCCTATTACACATCCAACTACAATAGCCACAGTGATTATCTTCAAGTATTCGCAAAAATATCTTCACTATCTCATCAATAAACATGCAGAATGGCTCTAATCTACATGCTGTATGTAGATTTATGCAGAAGATACCTGAAGCTACCATCTCTGACCAATGAGTCATATTGAGGGTTTAGAGGGCAAAAAGTCCCCATCTACAATAGCTGCCAGGTTTTTTAATATTCACAGGTAAACACTTAATAACATAACTGACAAAACTCAGCTATTGCAGATGGAGCCTTCGTGCAGTAAACCTTGATGTCACTCAGGATACATCCTATAACTCTTAATTTCCTGAACATTTGTTGAAGGAACAATTTTGTAAGCAAAAGTGAAACATGAAAATGTTTATCAGGAGAGGAAGATGTGACTTTTTAACTGGAAAAAAATTCACAATCAGGAGGAATGCAAACATTTTTTAATGGAAGTGAAGAGGAATACAAAAATTTTCACCGCCCCCATTAAATTGATTCATTCCATTTCCTACCTGTAATAAGTACCGCTCCCTAAGACTACTGTTTTAACAAAGGTGGCGTGTGCACACTGATTTACAAAATTATACACAGGTTCAAAGTTAAGGATTGCACTGCATTACATTTTATATTCCATAATAGATTTGCAACTTTTTACAACATTAATTTTTTAACTGTACACAGATTATCTAATAAAATAACTGCAAACTGTTTTCTCCTCCACCAATCTGAAAAGAAACACAGGTCCGCCTTTGTGCACTAAAGGTGGGTGACCTGATCGACATCATTGCAGCACCCCCCCCCCAATTTCGTCCTCCAAATGGAGATTTCGGTATCAGCAGGTCATATTTTTCCCTTACCAACCACCAATGAAATTTAAGCCGCAGGATGATGACACCAGTCCTAGGACCAATTTAAACCACACCAATTTTGCCTCTACTATCCTAATGGATGGAGCGATTTAACTCAAATTGTAATTAGAATATCTTGAAGATAATGTTTTCCATGTGAGGGGAACCTTCAGAATTGGATCATGACTGGGTAACCCTACCTTGAACTCCCAATAAAGCAACAAGAATTTAAGAATTTAAGTTTTTGCATCGCAAAGAGCATCATATTCCACTCACGATGCAATAAAACACATAATTGTTATCCATGGCAGGATACAATGCCAAATTTACATCTTAAGATGAAGATGAAATACTAATTTCATGCAGCAATACTTTTGATCATTTTCAACACATCCTGCACCACCTGTGATGCAGCCATAACATAACCTTGCCCGACTGGGTTTGCTGATGATCTGTGAGCGATGCATTTAGCTTAGGCACCGGCACAGTATTTACTGCATGGTAAGCAGGTTGTAGAGAGTGGCGCTCAAATTAAATGGCTTCTAGCTAAATTGTCCATTGTATAATACCGTCTTCTTTTGAGAGGATGACATTGGCGGTTCGATTGCATTGCGGGGAGTTTTTTCTGCAATATTTGTATCTTATTGATCTCATACTTAAAATTCTCCTTCAAATGAGGTATCAACCTTGCAGACCTATTGGCTTTTCCGTGTAGGTGAATTTGAAAATCTGATTACAAATTTTAAGTTGAGATCGTCCGAAAAAGGTGGTAGCTAAACTTTTTTGGATGTGTTTTTTTATCATTAAAGCCATTCAGTATCTTCCGCTCAGTTTTTTTGCATAATTTATCTACTTCCCAAATTGATACATTGCATCATAAGGTCATTCCTCTCAATCAAGTAGACCATATCATCATAAATAACCCGGATAGTGCAACCGTTGTTACATCCATCATCTGCTCATGATTATATGGCTATGCATACATTCCAAACTTCAGGGTTGTGTTAAGTTTTATGGAAAATCCTGAATTTGTATCAAATCCTGAGAAAACAGCATAAAAATTGACCCAAAATGCTTAGAGCCAAGCTGAAATGAAATAAAGTTGCGGAAATTTTAAAATCAAAAATCCTGAAATCAGGAAAAATCCTGAAGAATCACACCTCTGAACTGGCAGAAGTCGGTACAAATATGGACACTCATCTTCATCATGAATTGATTTGTATATCTAATTCACTTCCACCATTTACAACGGAGTAGAGTCACGTGTAAAGCTTGTCCCGCCAAAATGCCAAAACTTATTCATTTAACCCCTACCGGACACTACAACTCTAGCCCCAATCCATTCTTGTTCACTGTCTGAATGTTGCCTTGTTGGATATCGGTGAAGAACACTCGCTGTCTTGCATAGTCCCACCGCCAGTCCAATAACGTTCTTGATTGCGGTGGCATCCTGTATGGCTTTGATGGGGTTCTGATGGCTAGAGTTGGTTGGATCAAGGCTCCTGATGATGTTGCGTTCAGAGTACATGATGAACACATCATGTTCTGTGGAGTTAAAGACAGAAAACCTTGTTATCCAAGGTCCCTTTCTGGCAAAGCTTAGGATAATAATAGGCAAATGTGCCAAAACCTAAAAATATTAAATTTTTAAAAGGAGGCTCTTATATATAACCAACTTGGAATTAATTGTTGTTGAACACGTGGAAAGATTTTTGGAAAACTGTTCCCCCCCCTTGTCCCCCAACCAATGTTGAATGGGGTATGTATCTGCAGTCTTGCTGATGGCCCAGCATTGAATTGATGGGGTTGGTGAAGGGTCGGTTAAAGGGGACCAGGCCTTGGGGCTTTCATTGAGTGATAATAAGGCTTTTCACACGGAGCCAGTGACGATCCGACTTTTTGGCGATCGATCGCCATTTTGAACACATGCAGGCAGCCGTTTTCTGAATACTAGAACGCGCATTGGCGCAATAGCGCCTTGGTTACGATGTTAAAAATTTTCCAAAAGGAAAGGATTGAATGAGCTGCTGCTTTTCATTCACAAAATATTTCCTTTTTGAGGCTTTACAGCATTGGTTGTAGTTGACTTTTTTTTAATGCTGAGGTACATGGCCATCTTTTAAGTGATATGACTTGTACCTTGGTTTGTTTCCACACAGAAATTGTGAGGTTTCTGCTCGTGAAATTGAACGGACTGATTACGGAAATTCACATTGCGAATAGACTTTACGTAACTTGCATTTAGTGGATGAATGCGTGCTGTTTTTGATAAGCAACAACAGCGATGTGTCAGAGTTTGTGAATTATTAATGCATGAATTTGGTAGCTGGTTTTAAGTCTACGACGGCGATCGTCGCAAAAGTCGATTGATCGCCGGCTCAGTGTGAAATGCCTTTTAACAGCTTATGGGTTATCTAAAGGGCCATAAGGTTGTGGGTTTCGAGCCCCTCGGTCACCATGTGTTGTGCACTTGGGCTAGGCACTTTACCTCACTTGCCTCTCTCCACCCAGGATATAAATGGGTACCGGCTTGCCGGGAAGGTGCAAGGAGGAGTGGCGAACCCCCCACAGGCAACATTATATGATGGAGTCTGGCCCAAACGCCAAAGACAGAGAGATGGTCACTTTGCTTCAGGTGCACATTTGCCTTTACTGTTACTAGCTAAGCTGAGCAATGGTGGAAATAATGTTGAGTGTTCTGACTATATTTATTTCCAAGATTGTAGTATTGAGTAGTCAAACCATTACTACCTAAACTGCTTGATTAAAACTTCCTCTCTAAATAAATTTATCTGATAAAACCGTTAAAGAATTACACCAACCTTTGCATGTTAATCCTCACTGGATTCACCGTCAGAACACACCACCATGTCGTGTTATTGTCACCAAGATGAAAACAGTTGCTCACATCCTCGCATTATTGACAGCACAAGGGTTGCTACACTCTTTGTTATCACCAGTACCAGTACAATCTAAGATACAACAGGGAATACATGTTTATTTGAATACTTTCAACTCACTGTGTTGTCTGTAATAAATTCCCATTGCACTCATCTCTCATACTTACTTGGTTGTGGTTGTCTAGCAGTGTTATAGACATGGATATCTTTGATATGAGTTCCCAGTCTATCAAGCACTTTGGTTACGTTGGTATTGGTTACATTCTTCAGACCACGCAAGATAGCACCAGGGGTTCTGTATTAAAATTAAGTGCAAAAATTGTCACCAAAAACACAAAAACAACAGAACAGCAGTATTTAAATAAATAACCGAGGTGTATATTTTCTAAAACATTTAATTGAAGAGAGGACATCAATTCTTTATATACTAAATACCAAGGCTAGCCCTATAGGTATCCATGCTAAGGCAAATTTACACTCAGCCAGTTCGAAACAAATACATTCATTTATTGTACAAAATTGCGGAAAAAAATCAAGAAAGCATAAACCACAGTAAGTAAATCTTTTTAAATGTATTCTCCTCAAGAGAGCAATTATCATTTGAATTGCTTTCCAATAAGTTCACTATTAATATTTTGCTCTCCGGGTCTATTTTGCCAACAACTTCATCAACTCTTTGGTGGTCTATATCAATGACCCACAAAGATATTTGGAGAGTTTGAAGGGTCAATATTGTACTTAACATTTAAAAAAATGGACAGAAACTTAACATTAACAAATTGACACAGACTGCATTAACACACTAGTTTACAATAGTCACACAAATAGGTCAGCCATCTGCTTTAAAGCACAGAAATAGATTGACCCCCAAAAAAAATAGTTAACAATATAAATATATAAAAAAAAAAGTTTATTACAAACTTCCTTAAATCTCTTTTCACTTGTTTCCAAACAATGGCCTATTCCAACAGTCAATTATTTCAGGCTTTAAAAAAATACATACATCATAATAGTAACATTATAAATTGGCATGTTGTTTACTAAACATTACTGACTGCTGGTAACATTTCACAAAAAATATTAACTTCTTAGCAAAAAAATTCTATATAATATTTGTCTAATAATCCTCCTGTGTTGTATCATTTACTGGATCCTCGCGTACATTGAATTGAGTTTCGCTTTTTCATAGGTTCTGCTAGAATCATGCATATAGGTCATCTCCTTCTAAATACATAATATATAATTACAGCCACTTGGGACTCTAAAATAAAGACAAATACATTAGCGTTCATTTTTCTGGTATCCACGGAAACACAGTCCTCTGTGGTCCAGTGGTATATCTCATGCCTAGATAGTGAGAGGACCAGGTTCGAGACTGTATTTTTGGTCTTTATTTAATTCAATGCTCACCAGTTTCTTGAGTTTCTATACAATAAAAATACTTTGCATACATAAATGTGTTACTTGCTGTCACTTGAGAATGAAAGATGAGAAGCAAGGTTATGTTTGCAGATGTTTTAATGGAGAATTATCTTATGACAAAGATATTTTAAAATGTTACATAAATGTTGATTATTCTTTAAAAGACATGTATATTTCCTCTTGCAATCACTGTTTTTCCTAAATCTTTTGTGGTGTTGGGAGAAATTATTGGCCTAGAGTCCCAAGGTCACCTGGGAAAATAGTTATACACCATTTTACACCATTCTCATGAGTTATCAACGCACTCGCACCTGTTGCATTGATGTGTTTAACGTTTCAGACAATATTATTACACCTCATGAATATTAATTAACACAATCATGCTATTTCATTGGCCGATTCCTCTTACATGAACTATAGATCAGACTTTTCCCTACAACCACATTCCCAGAGTCACAGTGAGGTGTAATAAAACAACTACTACATGGTTTATATTGGGAAATAGGGCACTCTATTTTCCCTCGGTACTGGCTGTGGGCCTATATTACCTCTCACCCTTCAGGTTCGGGGTGATAGGCCTGTAGCTAGTACCTCGAGAAAATAGTATGCCCCATTTTCCCTCCAAGTAGTATTTGTATACTATAGTCTGAACTAAAAGGTTCCTGCACATCCAGTATGCCTAATCACAGCAAACTAGACTTCACCACTGCATGCATGTGAGTTTTAACCCTTCACACATTACATTATAGATGTTTTGCAGGCATGATATACTTACTGTTCACATGGACACTCATTCAGAAGTGTGCAAGAACTATTTTATTCGGACTATAGTACAACTGTTGTGCCACGCTTCAAATTCCATGCACCCTTCTTGCACCACACACAACTGGCGCATAACATAACTACATAACTGTAAGTGTTCAGAACAAAACAACTGGAGAAAGGGACAACTGGCTTATAATAGAACTCACAAAGAATCCAAATTATACAAACTAACATGCCTCGCCAAAAGTCAGTAGTGTTAATAATAATATCCAGTCATTGTTTGGGGATTTATCATATGGCCTCAGATGTGTTATAGAGGAGGAGCTGGGACCCAGGTCAAACAACATCGTTTACCCCTCACTACAGAAAAGGTTTGACACCTTTGGTAGTTAGAATGGACCCTCTACGTCAATGCTTGGTAGGTAGTACTCTCAAGAGGGAACTGCTACGAGAGACTGATGATTAATTTTAGTGACCTAAAGTACACTCAACTGCAAACTTTAATTTGTATTAATATTCCAAAGTATAGGGCCCTTCACAAAAGAGAAATATCCTCATTGGGTAGATGGGGCCTCCTGTTATTTTTGGCCCTTGAACATGTTTAAAGGTAATTCCCCTGTAAACTACCCGGTACATTGCAATAATGCTTTGAACATGTTCAGGGACAGCAAGTGCACAGGGGATTCCTGCCCAATGAGGATGCATTGCATGGTTTTGTTTTGTTTTTTGCCCTGTGGGTCATCCAACCATGCGGAGAATGCATGGTGTGCGCCTGGTTCGCCAGGGGGTTTCAGATGTTTTATGCAGGTCATTCCTTATATTGTCTGCATGGGGGGACAAGTCTGACCATGTAAACCTAGCGACTAACCTCCCGTGAAGGTGCCCTATACAGTGTATAAATACACTAGACACATAACCTGCCAACATGTCATGTTTGTTTGTCCTCACGTGTCTCGTCCGGTGTTGTATCACACATTTCTGTCCTGTATTTTTGTTTGTAAATTGTTTCATTGGACATATTAGGGTGGCCACATTATCGAGCTTGCTCTTAGTGGTTATCCCACCATACCTTGTACCTTGTTTTGCTAATATTTATGTTGGTGAAATAAACTGAAACTGAAAAAAACTGAAAAAAAAAATGTGGTATCACTTTTTCAATAGGAGTCAATTTAAGTTTACACAGGAGTCAAATTTTTAAAATGCTCCAATCATGTTGAAATGTATGCCATATTGTCCGTCTAGTCATAAGGATTCCAAAAATGTATAGTTTGTACCATCTATGACCATTGGTTTGGGAGTTATACGGTAAAATGGCTAAAATGGTAAAAAAAAGGGTCAATTTCTATTTGTACAGGGGTCAAATCAGAAGTTGCTCCAATTTTGGTAAAATTGAAAGAAGTTGTTGATCTAGCTTAATGTGTCAAAATAAGGAATAGTTTGTACCATCTGCAATGCATAGTTACCATGTTATGGGACAAAATAGGTCATAGGGCAACATAATCCAATTGGTGTTGACCTTGTTTGACCCTTATCTCTGTAAGTAAACATTTAACATAATCAAACCTATAATTTTTAGGAGTCCTCTTACCTCAGGCAATAATTTGCAAGTATTTAAAATATAATCAGAGTAACTTTTAATGTTGACCCCTGTACAAATTGAGATTGACCTTTTTTACCCTATAACTCCAAAACCAATGGTTGTAGGTGGTACAAACTATACATTTTTGGAATCCTTATGATTAGATGGACAATATGGCATACTTTTCAACAGGATTTGGGCATTTTAAAAAATTGACCCCTGTGTAAACTTAAATTTCCCCCTATTGAAAAAGTGATACCACAATTTGAGAGTACTACCTACCTAGCATTGATGTAGAGGGTCCATACTAACTACCAAATGTGTCAAACCTTTTCTGTAGTGGGAGGTAAACGAACTCCTTAAATAAGGCCCCTATGATATTCTGCTCCTCTATTAGAATAGGGGATACCATCTTGTGTTAGTGACAACAGAAAGATAACATTCAAAGGAACGACAGAAACTAGAAAACATGAACATGGGACCCATCCTGTGTTAAAGCCCCTGGAAAACTTTGCCATTTTAGATGCTCTCTGATGTTTCCTATGGTGATTTGTGTTTTAGTTTCTTAAAAATCAGAACTGGGGATGAGAATTAAATGTTGTTGAAATATAAACATTAATTTTGGTTAAGAGGTGGAGAATAAAAACTTTGTTTTTCCACTTGGAGAACATTGTGCCAATATCCAGAGCCATTGTGCCAATTGCACAATACAACTTTAGCGGGAACACTGAACATGTATGAGATTCATAGAAGAAAATTATTTCATGAAATCATTCAACAGAATGTTGATCAATTACCAGGGGCAGAGCAACATCATAAACCTTTTATGAAACCATTTGTGGATGTGTATGACGTTATGTCACAAGATGATGCAGACGGAAGTATTCCCAGGACAACCACCTGCCGATGGTGCAAGTCGGACAAGTAAAAACTTTCTAGATAAGGGATTTATTAATGTAGTGTTCAAATCTGAACTTTAATGATCCCATTCTGAGATGTACTGGGTTGTTGAGATGTACTCATATATAAATGGTAGCCTGAGCACGATATGGGTTGTGTCAAAGTATTTTGTAAATCAGATTTGCAATAAAACTGCCAAATTTATAGTGGTAAACTTGGTTTCATGGAGCTAGAGATCAACATGAAAGTAGTAGTTATAAGAAAGAAAGAAAGATTAGTGTGAAGGATCCATTTCTTAAGTGCACCTGCCAGGACACGAACCTGGGTCACTTGTAAGACATGCAAGCAACATGCTAACCCTACTTCACAGTGCCCTGGTGAGCTTGACAACACAGTGTGTGAGATAAGAATTTGCTACATACAAAGTTTAAGACTGGGAAAGAAATACGTCCATGAAACTGGACAATATTGAAATCTTGGTGCAGACTATATCCAACCCATGCATATCATCCCGATATCGGATGTTGTTGTAATGTTAATGTCGCTGCATTCTCTGTGATCCACGCTTACAGTGTGGTCATAACACACAACCATGTAAGACATGACACCAAACCACTACTTTTACAATGTCCACTTACGATTTGCTGGGACGCCTACTCAAAGAATAATGCCAGAAAGACGGGTTGAGGTGCGACGTGATAAAAGAAATTTACAACAGAAATTTGAGTACAACAAATATAAAAACAAAACACAACAAGAATTAAGTCGACTTAAGCCTGATAAGAATATCCCTTTCTTTTACCTATACTCTTCAAACAAGGGAGTAGTGGCAGTATTATTTAGGTTACTTTATCTGCTAGCATTCTATGTGTGCAATATTAGAACATTCAATAGTAACTGTTCATATTTGACTTACAATTCCATTTTTCTCGCATTTTTCCCTGTGCTTTTCAAGAAATATCCGTAAAGTACATGGAACTTTATTTCTAACACAGATCATTTTTTGAAAATGGGAAATGAGCAATGCCCCAAATGAGCACAATTTGAGAAAGATTAAGCTTAGCAACTTGATTGGCTGATACACATTTAGGTGCGGGTGTATATCAACAAAAGTTGCACTATAAACACACACTCAGCCAAGCTAATTCTTTTTCCCTTTATCAATCAACAAAATCCTTTATTTGTTTTTAAAATTATATCACTGCTTGTGTGTAAATTTAATGGTGACTGGAAAAGCAATGTGAAAGACTTAATATTTACAAGAGCTGCTTGAAAGTGGACATTAAAGGTGCAACAAGAAATTTTTAGGCACCCAAATATTGTGTCATAATAGTAATTTTATATAGATTAGACACTCAATAGATTTCGTGCCTTGTATTTAGCTACAGAAATGTCTTACAGAGAGAAAAAAGGTGATTTTGATTTGCTTATATTTCAACATAAAATATAAGCTGAATTTTGTATTTGCTCCTATACAAAATTAGAAATTTCACAATTTTTGTACCAAAGAACCATTTCTTAGCTTAATCATTTTAGATGGTACTTTCGATTTTTTAGGGACACCTGATATGTGAAATCTCATTGCACCTTTTAGGTTATAGAAGAATTGTAAGGATTTTTTTGGAAGGAACAACAGTGCCGAAAACTTTTCCATTCAAATTCTTGTTGCAGTAAGTGTCTGTACAGATTGAAGCCAACCCACCAGCACTGACTAAAATATCCAGTTTATCTTTATTAAGTTGCTTTTGGTCTTATCACTTGCAGGATATGTCAGGATTTTCTGATACAGCACGTCACTGATAATACCTTTAAGACCAAGTATAACTGCTTTATGAACAACACATAATTCAAATAACATTAAAAGAGACAGTAGAGCAAAGAAAAATATTCAAACTTAGTAAAATTAACCCGTACTCAAATCATGTCATCTTACTAGAAAATTCACCTATTTATCCATTAAAAGCTGGATGAACTGGAGGTGCCCCGGCCAGGGATTGAACTTGCGGCCTCCGAGTAAGGAGGTGAGCACTCTACCACTACGCTATCATGTTACCTAACATTTTCTAGCATGTAGAGTGATTTTAGTAAAAGTTCATTTCAGTATAATGTTCGAATATTTTTATTTGCCATATTGTCCCTTCAAGTCATTAAACAGTTAGGTTTACATCTGCAGTTTTGGTGGGTTGGGTCAGAATTAGGAATACACCAACATTATAATAGAAGTCTAGATAATAAAGGGCTACAGACCAGTCAAAAAGCATATATTTATCAACATGTTGGGGTCTGTATGTATGTTGAGGCAGGCCCCCCCCCCACTACTGCACAACTGAACCTGTTGTTAATTGACCTATAGCTTACAGAATTAGGTTTAAGCTAAATCAAGTTGCTCTAATTATCAACAGAGATAACAACATTAGGCACTCAACACATTTAACAAAAGTAATAATAATTAAAAACAAAACAGGCACACATAGATACACAAAATCATTCTCCAATCTTGCAACATCACCATATATTTCACACTTCAGGACACAGTCTACCACTAACCGTATATCAATATGCACATATTTTGAACTATGCCAAAGACAATGAGTTCATTGTCAAGATGTTAGATGCACAATGTCGGTTCCAAAAACAGCTCTACTGCGATCGTAAGAAACCAATTACAATTGGTTGATAATCTCAAGACCGTAGCTGAAGCAATTGTGAGGATGCTATCTTCAATTCCAACACCCAAATTTTGTAATGCTGCATGTTTTCAGGGGGAAAAAATGGGAAAATGCACCAAATATCACCCAATTTGGGTGCTTTCTAAATCACAAATACCTCCTAAATAAGTTAATAAATACACAACTAACCATTTTTATGCCTTACTAGGCATATTTACTAAGCAGTCAAACCCATACATGCCTCTCTTAGAATAAAAATATTCAGACCTACAGACCCAAAAAGTTTTGGCCTCTTACGGCAAACAATTTTTTAAATGTTTGAACTGTTTACTTTATTCCCTAAACTTATTGTATGGGTATCTAACATCTTACATCTCCATTGAATCTAACCAGATATCTAATACTAATACTACCAGCATGCCTAATCAACTACCATTTGCAATAATGCTTTTACAAGCTATTAACTCACCTTTTGCGCAAACCATGCATATCAAAACTTCATTTTTTGCATGCAATTAAAATCAAATGTCAATATTTATCCCAGCTCTCTTATGAAGCAACTTTGCAGTTAGCTCACCTCCAGTAACCTGTTTTGGATGTATTTTGAAGCAGTGCTTGATGTGCAAGCATGGATGCACCATTACAAAATATGGACTGTCAAGCTCTTGGCTTGTTCAACATATTGCTTAACCTTTTGAACCCGTAAAGACAGGAAAACCAGCCTAATGAGAAAAGCGATATGACCCGAAAGTCCAGTTTTCTGGCCTCTGAACACGCCAAGTGCACCAATATAAATACACATTCCCAGATGAGTCAGAACTCCATTGCCCCTAATCAGATGTACTTTGTGTGGCCCTCTCATGAAAACATCAATTTTGAAAGCCTTTCTTTAAAAAGTTGGGTATTTTTGAGATTGAGAAGGTCACATTTAATTTCTTTGACACATGAAGTAGGGCTACGATGTGGATCAAAGCAAATGGATAGTTGATATTAAATGGCTATAAATTATTAGATTGAATTCAATAAAACTGTTCACCGAATGCATGTGTTGTCTGCCGTCATGGTTTGTGAATGGGGAAGGTCGCTTGAGGTCATTGAGGTCACATGAGGTCGCCAAGTCACATGAGGTCGCCAAGGTCACATGAGGTCGCCAAGGTCACATGGTCACCAAGGTCACATGGTCACCAAGGTCACCAATGTCACATTAAGCCATCAAGGTCACTTGAGGCTACCAAGGTCACATGAGGCCACCAAGGTCACACAAGGCCAACAAGGTTGCATGCATGAGGCCAACAAGGTCACATGAGGCCTCCAATATCACATACGGCCAAAAAGGTCACATGAGGTCACCATAGTCACATGGGACACTCACTACCCAAGGACCATTGTATCGAAGTGGCAATATATGTGGATACGAGCAATTTGATAATTCTGACCATTTAGGTCATGACCTCTAATGACCTCTAGATGACCTTTGACCTACTCTTGAGAGTGGGGTAACCTACAAAGGACTTATTCCATCTGCAACTTGTGTTCCAGGACCATACGAGTTGAATTATCAGCTATTCAACTATTTGTATAGGGCAGCTATTCACTATTTTCTATTTCAATGTTTTGTTGCAATTGCTCACTCTAAAAAACATAAAGATGTTGTGCCTAGAACAATCTAACCGATTACAAGACGAGCGTGTATAGGTGTATGCCACGCAATCCTAGCAGGCAGAAGGTCGTTCTTTAATTTACTTACTTTAATACCTAAAAACATTAACGGAATAAAGTGCAAACATAATCCTGAATAGCGCTGCTATAGACAAGTCGAAAAGATGTGGTCTTGGAACACAAGTTGCAGACAGAATAAGTCCTCTGCGGGGTAACTTGTGGAACACTACCCAAGGACCATTACAGGCATGTGCCATTAAATTGTGTGCATGTAGGTGGAAACAGTGCGCAATTATGCTTAGGGCCAACATTTGTACCACATATGGATACACAGACACACTACCAAAGCAATTCCTATGTACCGCTTGCTTCGCAGACAACACAAAAACATAAAATGTTTTCATTTTTGTGCTGGTACAAAAATTCATAGTTGATTGCAATTGTGATTTGTATCAAGACTAATACCAGTTAATAATCATCATATATGCTTAAAGGGGCATTTCGTGATCCACAGTGTCGTCCCCCGACTTACCTAAAAAAAGTTGAGATTTTTGTATCATCTGAACCGTCGGGCTACGTGTAGTACGTGTGCACAATCTGACGTGTAAATTCGATCGTCTCTGCAAGAAATTCGCAATTTTGTATTTTCTGTCCGTAAACGGACAGAAATTACAGTGCAGTGGTCTATGGGAGATTGTGATATGAACATTTGCTCATAACACCAAAACGAAAGATCAGAAGCAACTGAAATTTCAGGAATAAGCTTTTCTCAATGATATCTAGCGAAACATGAACAAAACAGAAGGTGCTAGAATCACGAAATGCACCTTTAACATTTGTGTCAATGAAATACATAGAAGGTAATGTAGACTACATTCTCAAACTACAAAAATATCCAAGTTTTTTTAATGTTTTCATGAAAACATAAAAAAACCACAAATCATATCATTAGGAGCATGCGAGTCCTGCATTAATGTCATTTTATATCAGTGCAACTCTTAGTTTTCTCAAAATAGTTCAAACACACACTCAAAACTGCTGTATCAAAAACCCTTTGAACCCAATTGCAATGTGCAATGTAACTTGTGCTGTGAAGATGAGACTGTTGTGAAATGTAACTAAAATTTCCAGACTTGCCCAAATCTTAATTGATTCTTGTTCATATTGACAAATTATAAAGGGGAAAAGGGGTTGAAAGGAAATACCTTGAAAAATGAATGCGGATGTCCCAGCAACCACGCAAGTTCATTCCTAATAACAGGACTATGTGGAAAAACAGCGTTATGTAAGAGTGATACTGAGCGAGGGGTTGTGTTATAGTGTGTGTGTGTGTTAGAGTGGTCATTTCTTACAATGCTTAGAATCACCTGAACAATAAGAAAACTCTAATACTGACACTGCAACATGCTCTTTCTGCACACTCGATTGAAAACAGTATGGTAAGTAAAGCAATGGATCCCAATGATTCTGGGAGAGTCATTTCATGTATTGTGAATCCATTACAAACAGAGTTGTGTTGCATTTCCACAGCCATACTTTTGTACCTGAAACGAACTAAAATTTAGGACAATTGGTGCGAGATGTGAAGAGTAATAGGATTGTTACATTTGATTTTACATGCTGTCGATTGAACCAAAAGGCAAAAAATGCAAGTCATTAGTTCTACCAAATATTATCATGCTAATTAAAAAACTGATTTTCAGACATGCCCTTATTCTTCCTCCCAAAAAAAAGAGCCAAAAATATGATGCTTTTGAAGGAAAAATAGCCAGAGATAAAAACAGGCACAAAAAAACACAGCAAAAAAAACTGCCAACAGTCTATTAAAAATGGCAACAAAAAAGTGTTTATATAGTACATGGGCCTCATTTCCCGAGTTGGGGGTTTCGTCCACGTCAATATATTAAATAAGAAGGAGGAAACAATATATGAGTACGGCAAGAGTGCTAATGCCACATTTACCAGAAGGGGAGAGCAAGTTTTTTGCCATCTTCGATGGGGAAAGCTAATAAGCCCCCTGAGCACTACCTACCAACCTTTCAAACAACATTTGTGATGGCTGATTACATACATATCATTTCAACCACCACTGAAATGCAGCTTCAAATATTAAAGCTGTCCTGCTAGCCCCTACCACCATTCTTAACATGTTGCTGATGGCTCAAATAATCACTTCATTTCCATTGTGACCAATTAGCAATCATGTAAGTTTTATTGGAACCATCAGCAATCACATTAAATTCCATGTGCCAATCAAGCAATCGGTAATCCAATTGGCAATCAGCGGGTAGTACGCATGGGGTGAAGTACCACTATACAATACAGTCGCCCAGGGTTTATCTAGGTTAGGTATAGATAGGCAAACGGGTTTTAGGATGAAGAGTATGTAACTTCTTTCATGATGAAGCAGAAGGGGGGGATAAGCGAAAAGTTTGCCCATTGGCAACTTGAGGTTGTTAAAGTGGCATGGCACATTTTCACAAAATAGAAATTCTCAATTTGACTCTCAAATGATAGTCCTCGGCCATGGAAGAACAGAGATATATTTTACACAAAAAATAACATCCCCAAAACAGAGAGGGACCATTGATATTGGGATAAAGCATCCAGGTAATTGAGGAACTTTTAAGTTTTCCATAACGTGTTTAATCAACAATGTGTATATATTCATTAATATTTTTGACCGTCTCACTGATATAAAACCACAAAGGTTATAGACAGATCAAACAGGTACATAGCGTGTGGAACATGCATACGGCGTGCTGTGCTCTTGTGTTTTATACTGCCATTTTCGTCGTCTGCGAATTTAACGTCGCCGGCGACGTGAATTATTAAAATCGTCCTGTTTACCCATAAGTAAGGAAGCTGATTTGGTCTTACTCATTTCGGGGTGAGGGCTTTTGTTATTAAAAACCTTACAACCATGCAAAAATATCGAGTTTTGAAAAAATCTTGAGGGCGCACTATTTTTCAAAGGTGCCAGTTGGTCGTCTTAAGCAAGGAGCAGGCTTCCTGGAGCAATTATTACTTTTTTTTGGACTTTAAAAGTGTTCATCAAAGCAATATGGTTATCACTTGCGGGAAGGCTTGACAAAGGAGGAACTTTGATTAATATAACCATTGATCACCATCATTTTTTTAGATTAATTAGATCAAATATATAAGACTGTTCTTCAGAACAGTGTGTCACCTTCTGTTACAGGATTTAAAAACAAAAAAAAAAAATGCAACAACTAATCAACCCCAGTTTCCAGCACGGGCTGCAGATTTTACCAGTTGTCTTGACATTAGAATGCCCACACAGCTGTTTTACCCATTGTAAAATTGTCTCTTATTTCTTGAAAAAATTAAGCGTTGTGACACAATTTTGAAAACTAATATAGGTAGGGGCATGCAGAGCTATACCCCGGTTAAAAATCAGACAAAATCCATTATGGGAATTAGCAATATAGGTGGGTCGTAATGGAAATTTACAATCTCTGGATTCACAACTATGATGAGTTCATCTAAAGTTATAATTCTATGCACGGATAGTAGATAGTACTAATTTTGGTGCATTTTGTGACCAAATATGGGGACATATTAAGGCCAATTGAAATTATCAATCTTCGAAAAAAAGTAGTTCATAATATTTAATATTTAAAAACAAAATTTTTGCCCTGCCTGAAATAGTGGCTACGGCTGTTTGTTAGATTTGCAGTGTATGTGTCCCAAGGAAAAAATTATTTTGGGGTGGTATCACTATGAATGACTATACGAGGTTCAAATTGATCAAAACTTTTTGAGCACTTTTGAGAATCCCACTGATTCACAATGACAAACAGTGTCAGGTGAATGCAAAAGGTTGTAAAGGGCAAGAGCTGCCATTGTCAGAAAGGCCAATCAAACACGATTATTCCAAAGTCTTGGGTCATGGCTCTTAAATTGGTTTCTTCGGGTTGGACCACAGCGCCTGAAGAGAACATTTCAAGAGCCACTGACTCCAGGAATTAAGATAAAAGTCATCCTAAAACATGGCAGACATAGATGAATCACATGGCAGCTATTGCACTTACAACCTTCTTGTGCTCACATGAAATATGTGAAGATGACAAAGTATCTGTGTCAGCCATGTTGAACAGGTGCCACAGGGGTGGAAAGAAGGAAGTGGGTTAAGAGCAGGACATGACAGGTAAGAAGCAGTTACAAACCAAGCTCATTGAACAAAAATGTGAGCAGACTCAGGAATTTTTAGTTTGTAGCTGATAGCACTATGAGAACGTGCTTTTCACACACAATACCACCAGATGTTAAATTGACCATGAATGTCCACTAGGACACTCAGTCATATTTCAATTTTGAGATGGGGAGTTTCATTTCCTCCCGTTTTCTCCACTTGAAATGAATACCAAAATGCATTGGAAACAGTGTTACGCCTATTTGCCGGTATGTTCATAAAATATTATATATTTAAAGATAATGATGGCGATAAATCTGAACAAAATAATACACGAAAAAGGAACAAAAAATTTTGTGTTGAACAAAACAGCTGGTAAACAAGTCTATTGGAAGAAATATAACGTGACCTTTACGTCTTAAGTCATACTGTGTATAGGGTGCTGTAGGAAGCATTTTTAGCCCGAGTCTTCCTGAGCACTTCGAACACCTATCTCTCAATTAAGTGCTGTGTGAGCATGAGGTTGTATTAACAGTTTTGTAGCATGCACATTGCATTTCAAGATGGCGCAGTCCTGATCAATGTTTTGTAGAACGTAAAATATATTGATCATGTAGAGCAATCCATTCCCTTTCAATATGCATACTTGTTAATCTATAAAAGCTTTACTACAAGCTCACTTAATTAGTCCATTACGTGAACTTACCTGTCAGTCCAATAGATATAAGGTCCATATACAGTAATTGCAAAGGGATCTTTCAAGTTATTTTGGCCAGTTACGTGAACCTTCCGATCAGAGCCATCAAGTTTAGTGCTTTCTATGCGATCATGACGTGCTTCGCACCAGTACATTCTCAGAGTTTCATAATCTATGACAAGACCGTTGGGCCATCCGATATCCTCGTCAACGATGACCTCGCGGCCTTTTCCATCCATGCGTGCACGTTCAATCTTCGCTTCCATTCCCCAATCTGCCCAATATATGTAACTGTAAACAGGGTGCAAATAATATTTTAAACAATATACACCTACATCCAAACAAAATATACATACCAACAAACCACAAAATAAGACTTGGGCGTCAATTTCCTAAAAACAACGGACTGATGCCAAACGGATTAATTATTGCATTAATTTTTTCTTCCAAGTTATATGTCATATTACACTCCATGAGTGCAGATTAGAACAGCTATGCAAATTGAGTGCAATTAATTTTGTATTGAATCTGCATAGTTCACCAACTCTGTACATGGCCTTATCATACCACTACGGAAAGATCCAGTTGTATTTTCGTATCAGGTCAGTGAGCGCATATTCAGCGCATATTACGCATTATCTTCGGCTTCAACCGGTATGGGGTTTTGCACATGGCAATTCCCTGTATCAGAGCTACGGTTTACCTGATAACTAATAATGTTGATATTGCTGTGGCATAGTTATCCAGAAATAAAACCAGAAAAAAAAAATTGCAGTTCTCAGCTATAGGTGGATTCTTCAATTAAACACCCTGGTCTATTATTTTCAGCAATAAAATTGCATTAGTACACAACTTCACACACAGACTGTGGTTTTCAACGAGGCCACCTCCAGATGATATCATTAAGTTTATAGCCTTACCCCTCTTGCGGGTACACCACAATGGCTCTTGGTTTATCTAGGTTATCAGCTATCAGCACGTAGCGGAACTGGCCATTTGTCCGCGCGACCTCAATTACATCAAGCTGTTGGTCAGTCCAGTAGACATTTCCTGAGGTAAAAATGTGAGGTTATTGTCAGTGCTATCACTACGTATGTTACCAACAACAAAAACACAATTGGCAAATTCAATATCAAAGGTGAGTGACCCAATTAACAATCTCCCTCCCCCCACTTTACCCCATGAAAATTGAGAATTTGGTATTAAAAGCAAGAGTACCCCACTGAACTTTTTACAAAAAACATTCCCAAATGTGGTTAACCACATTTTCTCTCCTTTGGACCCATTTGGTACACATTCCTGATTTTAAACAGCTGGAATGATTTAACTTAAAATCTGTAAGATGTTTTTGGTTATGGTTATATGCTTCTACCCAAGGGAGAAAACATCATCTACACAGCAAGATTCCTACTCATGGTGTAACCCAGAGCTTAGGCTACTCCGTGTGTACTCTAAGCTCTACTCTAAGGGTACCTCCTTGATGCATTATTGATGCAGCACCTACAACTAAGTACTTGCTAAGTACACAAGCCACTGGGTGGATAGCAGCTCTGTTTACTTAGTAGTACCCATCCTATAATGTACTCTGCAGTTGCCTGGTAGGTGACTGACAGGTACCCATGTATGCCATCAGTAGTGGAGTACCTCTGCAGCTACTCCTCGGGAGTACCTTCACAGGTACTCCCCTACAGGCTGCCTAGTAGATAGCACTTTGGACCATAGAGGGCACCAAACATTCTATTGTTGTTTATGACTTTCTGATCATTTTCAAGCTGAGTAACGTCCATATTTGAGTTGAGCATCACTAAAAACCCATATATATGACATTTTGTGTAAAAACATATAACTTATATGACCAAAATGTTAAATAATGGATAAAATTACTAAAATAATCATACAGAGCTCAAAGCTCATTTGCATGGGAGTACCCCCCACTTTTGCGGCCGGCGATGTGGTACCCATGCGGGTGGGTACTCCGTGGCTACTTAACAGCTATAGTACTTCAAAAGGTACTCCCATGAAGAAATTGGTTGTGTATATATTAATACCGGTAGTCCGTCAGTGTGTCTGTCTGTCTGACCGCAACTATTATCTCAGAGACGAGGGTCACACGTTCCTGTAACTTGGTGGGTGGGTGCCCCTTGACCTTCCAAAGACCAAGTTTGTATTGGTTAGTGGATCAAAGGTCATCCGGGGTCATTCAAGGTCAAAGGAGGTCAAATGAACAGCGTCTATTTCCTCAGAGACCGAGGGTTGCACGTTCCTGAAACTTGGTGGGTGGGTGCCCCTTGACCTTCCGAAGACCGAGCTAGTGAATTAAAGGTTATCAGGGGTCATTCAAGGTCAAAGGAACCGCGAAACCCGAGGGTCATTCAAGCAGGTGATCGCGAAATCCCGGTGATCGCAAAACCCGTGAGTGCCTAGTATGAATAATTTGACAATGATAGGGTCACCCACCTATAAGAATCACCAAGTGCCTTGTGTCTTTCCCCCTCCCTTTTTCTCCCACCCCACCCCACCTCCCCTCTCTCCCTCACTCACCCTCTTCTTCCCTCTCCCTCCTCCATTCTTTTTCTCCCTCCCCTCCTCTCACCCTCTCCTGTTTCCTTTCTTCATCTTCCCTCCTTATTTATTTCTTTTTTCTCTTCCTTCTCTTTCTTTCTTCCTCACTCCAATTAAAGAAAATAAAAATTTCCCACTACTCTGTATTCTCAAGATATTCCATTTGTCAATATCTAATTTTTACACAAAATGTTTACCAAACCCATTTAGGGTTTGAATTTTTGTATTTCCATGTGGCACTTAAAGTTGTTCAGACTAGTTAACTTACCAGCCACCCAGTCTACAGCCAGTCCTTCCACACGCCCTAGACCACTTGAGACGATTGTTTTTTGTTGAGTATGGTCACGTTTTATCCCTGTTAATTTGTTGAACGCGATGTGTCTACCCAGTAGGAATGCAAATCTTGTGCTGTCCAAACAAAATAACAGCAATCAAAATTATAAAACATCTATTCCATGGATCATTTGCTTGTAAGTCAATATTCAAAACGAGTAACATGCAGCATTAGGACCTCAACAGAAACCTGGGTAAAATGGTGTATGGCCAACTAAACATCATCACTGAAAAATAGCACTCATGATATGCTAATTGTAGCTGAATGCCCAGGTTAAGTTTTCAAAAAAACAAAAAATCACAATTTCATCTCTAATTTTAGAGAATCAAAAGCTTAAACTGAAAATATTACCAGAATGATCATGACCAACCCTGTACAACCTCAAAAAAAAAACTTGACCTTTCAGTGATGTGCATCACTTAGAATACCAAATGGCAGGAAATCAACTTAACAATTTAAATGTAGGTAAACCAGGAAGGTTAAAATCGTCACTGTTGAAAATGATCAACATCATACTCAAAATGCCACATATTTTCCTTGAACCCTCTTTGTAAGCTCACATCCCTCAGTAGGCCCCATCCTGTCAACACTATCACTTTAAAACATAAATTTCCAATTTAACAACTTTAGAAATACAAACCATAGCATGAAGGCAAACTCATTCATAATGCAAGATGATGGGAAAAAAAGACTGTGAGCAGAAGATGAATGTTTCTTCAGGAATTTGACTTGTGGGGGAATAAAATCATTTGTTAAAAATGGTTGCAACCCACGTTTAACACAGGTGTATGGAGCTCTTTATGGGAAAAAATTAACCATAAGCACAGTTTTTAATCATCCAAAAAAAATAGTGAACTTTTTAAAAAAAGCTTTCAAGGGAAAGGGGATGCAAATGAGTGTGGTTGCTTATAGGTGTGGTGCAAGTTGTTAGAGCATGCACTGAAGAGTGGTGGAGAGGATTCTGGAGAATAGGGTCCCGTAAGATAGTGGCAGTGGATGAGATGCAATTTGGTTTATGCCAGGGAAGGGAACGGACAGATGCCGTGTTTATTTTAGGAGGGTTGCAAGAGGAATACCAAGCTAAAGGGAAGAGGCTGTATATGTTTTTTGTAGACTTGGAGAAGGCATTTGATAGGAGTCCCGAAGAAAGTGATGGAGTGGGCGATGAGGAAAGAGAGATACCAGAAGTAGTGGTTAGAGCAGTGTGAGTTTTGTATCAAGTGAGCCAAAACTAGAGTCGAGTGGGGTCGTTTGCAGAGTGATGTGTGAGGTCAAGGTTGGGTGTGGCATCCAAGGTTCTGTCTTTTCGTTCTTCCTTGATTTTTTGCAATTTGTTTGAGGTCACAGAGACGTGCAACGAATTTTGCTGAGTGAGATGTTGTATGCGAATAACTTGGTTTTAATGAGCGATACATTGGAGGGACTGAGGGGAAAGTTTTGGAAATGGAAGAAGGCTTCGAGAGTAAGGTGTTCTGAAGGTAAACCTTGGAAAGACAAAGTGCTGGTGGTGGGGGGCGGAGAGGGAGGTGGTATCGAGTAAGGTAGACCCATGTGGGGTACGTGGAAGGAGAGAGCAAAGCAAATATTCAGTTGGATGTGGAAGAAATGTGGGAAATGGACTCATGAGAGATGCACCAGATGTAGAGAGTGACCCCTAGTTTTGGCAAGAGATTTTGTGTGTAGAAGAGTGGTTGAGAAGGGAGCTGGAGGGAATGGTGGAACGTAGGAAAGTTGTGTGATGGGGTGGAGTCAGTGAAGGAGTTCACATACCTGGGGATAAGTTAGTGGGGGTGGTGGATGTGCGCTGGCTGGACCGCGAGGTGGAGGTATGGGTGGGGTGAAAAAAGTTTAGTAGGAATGTGGGGAGTTGTTGCATGGGAAAAGATATCCTTGAAGATGAAAGGAGGTGTATAAGAGCTGTGTGGGATCAGTGATGCTGTATGGAAGTGAGACGTGGTGTCTGAGCGAAAATGAGATGGGGATTTTGAGGAGGACAGAGAGAGCATGGGAGAGCGATGTGTGGTTGTGAAAGTTGATGGACAGGATGTAGACTGAGGCTTGATGCAAGATGTTGGGTTTGGAAGAGGGCCGGTGGACCGGTTGCGAAGGCGAATAGTGTAACGTTTGTATGGGCATGTGTTAAGGATGACGAGCATGTTGTAAGAAGGGCTTTTGAGTTCGAGGTGAGTCGGTTTGAGGAGGAGGGTACGATCAAAGAAGACATGGACAAACAAGTGGAGGAGGAAGTAGGGAGGGTTGGGTTGATGATTGAGGATGAATTTAATCGGGTGAAATGGAAGTGAAGGAGTCATGGCGGGCCGGGGGTTTCTGCAAAATGTTGAGGTAATCCCTGCCACCCCCCCGTTAACGGGGACAAAACCCGCGGATTAAAACTTTGGTTTAGTAGTAGTAAGTAGGCTTTTCGGGTAATCGCTCCCTGTGGGCATGGCGACAACTAACCTGTAATCATGTGTAATAAACTAACGCGAGCGTACTCACTTGGGAGGCCTCCGATTACCAACTCTGAATACTATCATCTGCTAACAATTTTCATTTAAAAAAAATCCTTTATTTAAGTAAGTAAAGCATGTGAAGGTTAAAGAACTTACCAATCTTTACATAGAAGTTTAGGTGTAGCAGCCGGGTTTTACAGCGTTTCTAATAGGGATTTTTTGTTTGCGGCTCAACAGTAACTTACGCAAGGGTACCAAAATTAGCGCCCCGCTAAAACGAGTTGGACAAAGCAACACCCCCGGGGCGCTAATAGGTCCCCAATACGGTACTCTAAAAATTTTCATAAATTAGGCTCAAAGGTGTACTCAAATTCTTCCTATCGCAACGCTCAATAAACATGACTTCCCCCTGCCAATCCAATCTATCGCTACTGACAGACTGTTTCCCTGTGATTCTGACCGTTAATTGTTTCTTTGTCGTCAAAAACCCCCCAGGCTCCAGCCCAATGCCTTTATGCTGCTATCTGTAAGAGGTATAACCAAAACTCCCGAACAGAAAACCTGAAACACAATTGACAATCAATGAGTTGTTCTATTTGACAACAATACCCTTGTGGGAAAATTGAACAAAAACAATCATCCACAAAAGGATGGGGTATTTCAATAGTAATTACATGATTACACTCACATGACTACCTGTCCTCCCGATGAAAAGAATTGAAATACATCTGCCCCGCTATTTCATATACTGAGACTATAGGGTGAGTCTCAAAAAGATTTACACGCGTTTTTATTTTTTTTTCCCACGCTAAAAAAATCTGGCAAAAGATATTGACTATCACTATAATAAGATTAATTTCAACTACTAGCGAAATGTTGAATTTTATTTTGGACTTTGCCATTCAGAGTTCATGCTAACTTAAGAAAGGAACCATTTTTTCACTCTGTTTCCACAGAATCACTGTTGTGGAATTTGGCCCAAAGAGACTTTGGGTGATTCTACACAGGTTTTAGATCATGACAGTCTTTGCTTGCTTTGATACCTTTGTTGTAAACTTCAAATATCAAGAAATGTCAAGGCTAGTCCACTTTTTCTGAAATCATAACAAATTAATGTATTAACAACAAAAACCACACACCAAACTTCATTTTCAAGAATGTTCGAAATTGTTCTCATATCTTTCGTGGAAAAACGTTGAATGCAATATGTAGGCAATCCTGAGCAATACAAGCCCGTTGATCCACAATGTTCATCGACGCCTTCATAATCTGATGGGGGGCGGGGCTACTTTGGGGAATCAATATTTGAACATAACACACATTCAACGTCTATCTGTCCTTCCCTTTGCATCTCAATCCTTTCCTCTCCCTCCCCTCTATTTATACTCGCTTGCGTAGCAAGGGCGGGTATATTGTGCTCCTTGTGATTCTTAATCTTCTTCATCATCAAACACCAAGGTTGTAAGCCGCTAGCTCCAAAACTATGAAGGCCCTAGTGCCCCCACTTGGCACAATGATAGCCCATGGCCCCCTCTAGTGCCTTTGGGCAACCTCGACCCCAGAGGTCAAAGGTCAGGAGCTACATAGGCCAATATGTGAAAACCTATTATTGCATCTAGCTCCGTAACTACAATTGTACTAAAGCCCCAACTTGGCACAATGATAGCGCCTGAGCCCCTATAGTGCCTCTGACCAATCTCGACCCCAGAGGTCAAAGGTTACGGACTACATAGACCAATATGCGAAACCATATTATGTCATATACCTCCATAACTGCAATGGCCCTAGAGCCCCCGACTTGGCACAATGATAGCCCATTCACAATCCCTTGCAGTGCCTTTGGGAAATCTCGACCCCAGAGGTAAAAGGTCATGGGCTACACATGCCCACTACAAACAAGCGGGTAAGCCGTATTTGCTTGCAAATATAGGGCCATCTAGTTATACCCGCTTGCGTAGCGGCGGGTATATTGTGCTCCTTGTGATTCTTCTTCTTCATCATCAAACACCAGGGTTGTAAGCCGCTAGCTCCAAAACTGCAAAGGCCCTAGAGCCCCACTTGGCACAATGACAGCCCATGGCCCCCTCTAGTGCCCTTGGGCAACCTCGACCCCAGAGGTCAAAGGTCACAAGCTACATAGGCCAATATGTGAAAACCTATTATGGCATCTAGCTCCGTAACTACAATTGTGCAAAAGCCCAACTTGGCCGAATGATAGCCCCTGAGCCCCTCTAGTGCCTCTGAACATTCTCGACCCCAGAGGTCAAAGGTCACGAGCTACATAGGCCAATATGTGAAACCCTATTATGGCATATACCACCGTAACTGCAATGGCCCTAGAGCCCCCCCCCCACCTTGGCACAATGATAGCCCATTCACTATCCCTTGTAGTGCCTTTGGCCAATCTTGACCCCAGAGGTCAAAGGTCATGCCCACCACAAACAAGCGGGTAAGCCGTATTTGCGTGCAAATATAGGGCCATCGAGTTTCTTTACTCCCTTTCTGCTTGTCCTTTTCCCACTTTCCTGCTTTACCATTCGCTTAAGATTATTTCCTTGTCAGACCCATGGGAGAGGGGACAATGTGTCCCCTTCCCCTTCCCCCTGCCCTGTTACGCTACTGTCATGGACTTTTGTTAAGAATATTATCAACAACAGTTGGTACTGATTAAGCAATGGTGACTTTAGAAAAATAAAGGATATTAAGCATTTAGATGACAGTAACTCAATGGCTTTGTTTCTGTGGACGTGATGAAATGTACAACCGTGGTCAATATGGTTTTTGGTGGTTTTCGGTTAATTTACCATATCTACAATATGCGAAAAGGTAAACTTTTGATTTTTTTACCAATGACAGCGAATATAATGAGCTATTGTTTTATTGCATAAAACAATTCCTAACCTTGTTAAATATTTTTAATAATTTTCTGAAATCAAGTGTAAATCTTTTTGACTCGCCCTGTATTATGAACCGTTTGTCTACTACACGTATATGCCCACTTATAGCATTCGGTCTTGACCCTGCTTATTGTAAACACATGGTCTATGTGATTTATCACTTGACAATTAATGACTTTGATGGCCTGGAGTTTGAGGCTCAATGGTTCTCAGTCTATTTCCATTTCTTGGCACAGACCCTACTAAATATGCATGCAAAGAGGTGTGACACTACAAATTGGTTTACAAGGTCATGCAGATTTCTTATGACGTCTTGCTACATTTTCTGTGCATTTCTTGATAGTTATGTTGTTTCTTGTGTGTTAATTGTATTCCAAGGGGGTGAGTGGTTTTTTTTTGCCTAATTGACCATTTGCTCGACTCCTCCATATCACTATTTTTTTTTTATGATGTGTAGTGATTGGAAATAAAGTGATAAACATATTGATCTATTACCCAGTAGTCTGTTATAGACTTCAGAAGTACTTCATAAGCCAAAAACCTACTGTCTTTCCTACCTTTGCAGCTGATTCCATTATGTTCTAGTGTGTAGCCAGCGGTGCAGGCACATTGTTTTTCGCTATCAGGCAATGGAATACAGAGTTGTGCACAGTCATTTGTACTACCAGCACAGCCATTGCTATCACCTGCATAATCAGTCAATTAAAATTAATGTATTAATTGATGTCAAAGCAACAATACAGTAAAAATTTACATCGATTTGGCACCTTTAAAAGTCATATTCAAGACATGTACTTGCCGTTAGATGGATATTGTAATAACCCTTGTAAAAATCAGTGGCTAAAAGGGGCATTATTACATATGGTCCTGACCACAATGCTCCCTATATTACCTTTTAAATTATCTATTGTTATAAACCAATGAACTTCCATGGCCTAAGGCTGTAAGGGGCAAAAAATGCTCAGATTTCACGGGCCAAAAAAGCAAAAAAGTAAGATACAAAAAAAACACAACTTTTTAGGAGAAATTGATCCTTGTCATTTCCCCTCCAAGAGGATTAAGCACTTCACGATACCACATCCCATCACACTTGGGGTAACAGAAATGACCATCAGTGATTCGAAACCACAATTATTTAATTAGCTATTGACTATTTGCTATTCAAATATTTACCACCCTTGCTGTGATTGGGAATCATACACAAACATTCATAACCTTAGGGGCGTATTTTTTCCATCAGCACTCTAACGTTGTTATCGCTCGATTTTGCTTGTCCACGTACAAGATGTTGGACTCTTCATTCTCTGCCCAGAAAACTTGTCTTCAATTACAAGAATAGCCCGTTAGCGTTGGCCGGACTTTTGAGTAAGATCGGTATGTTCTGACCGTCCAAATCACTCTAGTGGAATTCTCCCTTCCGGTCATTTGTGTTGTCTTCTATGTGTCCAATGTCAGTCCAGAAAAGCCGATTGCTGTTTCTGTCAATAGCTAGACCTGCAAGGTTGAAGGGGATTAAGATAAGTGTAATTTCTTTATGGACAACACGTTTTTAAGTAACATATAAATAAAAAGAAACCACTGTCCAGGGATGTAATTGGGCATATATTAATTTACGTTAAATTGAATGAAGTGGGTTAAGTGGAAGTAGGAAGTAAGGGCTTTTTGCTGCGAGTGTGAGGTGAATCCGGCCACCCTCGTCACGGGGACAAAACCGTATTTAATAAAAAAAACTTGGATTTACTACTACTACTACTACTGATCCGGCCAACACCGCGCCGCGCGACACTAACAATTGTAAATGCGAGAATTGTCCAAACAAAGCTACGATGGGGTTAAACGGGGTATATCCCCTACCACAAAATGTGGGTCTTGCGTTAATATGCTGAAATATCATCACCCAAGTCCATAAACGTAAAAAAAATGAGAAACAATTTTTTTTACCCTTCCAGATTTTTTTTTATTACGGCCAGATTTCTGAAATCCAGAAATTTCTGAAGTCTTACATCCCTAGCACTGTGAAATGAACATGCTTCCACAGTTTATAATCAGACATACTACATCACCTGGCCACACCCAAAGAGCGTTATCACTAAGTTGGGCATAAAGGACTGCTGTTTTAGAATACCCCATAGCTTATTTTTGATGTAGAGACGTTTATAACTAAATATAAAGGTCTCTGTTTTGAGGGGATGCATAAGTTTTAACAAACCGAGGGTTTCTCTCTGACTGACATTTGTGCCTGTATGAATAACTCTAAATGCAAATAGAATGAGTGGTTTGGTGTCAAGTCTACAAGGTGGGCGAGAAAGCATTCAATATTTGGGTTGGGCTGACATCATTAGTGAAAATTCCAGGTGATGTGTGAATCTATTCATGACACTGACTGAAAAATCCAAAGTTTCACTAATGATGACACTGGTAGTTGTTTTCTTTTTCTGGCCATGTTTTAGAATGGAATATCCTGTAAAGATTTGGAGTAGGGGTTATCTTTTTCTCATTCCTGGGGGGAACCTTTAACTAGATTTTGATAATAACACCCAAATACTACCAGGACAAGGCTGACTTTCATTTGTTTTATTCATATAACAAAGCCATCGTAAACATATGAACCTTGTAATTGCCACTTCAACTTTGGGATACTACCTCCTGGTGAATTGAGGAAGTCTGAGCTGGATGTTGACAATAGACTGATGCTGTGTGCCGTCCATGTTGGCCTTCTCTATGGTGGAGATGCTAGGGGGGGCCAACATGATCCAGTAACATTTTACTGAAACAAAAAATTGTAAGCCAAATGTTACAATAGCAACACGTTCAAAAAAGGTGGGATAATTATATGCAATGATGTCAGACCCAGTGAGACCTTTCTCTATGACACCGTATTTCTCTAGAATCAAAGGACTGTACACCTGACCACAATGACAACCAAGCAACATAGCTTATTTTAACTCACCTTCAACAGGTTGTATGACAATGCTGCGAGGACTTCTCTAGGTTTTCTACCACTGATCTCATTCCGGAAGAATACGTCAAGCCCTTGCAATAGGAATTGTGTTTCGTAGGTGCCTCCTCATCGACATTAGTCCAATACATGTTTCGGGAAACCCAGCAAGGTAGGCTCGGGGCATTGAGATACACTAACAATAAAGAAAGAAAGTGGTGAGTGTATACTGGGTACTACACCTGGGGAGGTTCTGTATTCAAGTTATTCGGCAGTTTGTTACGTAGTGGAAAGGTTACAGAGTTACCACGTGCCACAGTTATATGGACTCACAGAGTGGTTATTGAAAGGATAAGACTTCTGTATTGACTTTCAAATAGTAGACTATTCCGAAGGTAATTTTTCTTCGTGATTTTTATAGTAATGAACACTTTTTGCAGTGATTGGATTGCAAATTTCACAATTGAAACATGCTTCTTATGCGCAAAATATATCACTTCTAGCCGTCCAAAGCAAGGCAATAAAACCATGCCAAACAATTACCTAGTGTACAGCACAAGAAGCTACCATATCACAAATAGGCCAGCATTGTACTGGGAAATGTGAAATACAATACGTAAAAAATGTACATAGTAAAATAACACAACTGCTGCCAAATTCAAACAAAATTAAATTTGTGAAAATACTGTATACAAAATACAGAAATACTGTAGACTAATCAATTGGACAGCTACGATTGGCCTTGGTAACAGCCTTTTAATGTGTAAAACAAAGGAATGTATAACAATAAACCTTGTACCTTCTATGACCGTCTCAATATCAGAGCCATTGATGAAAAGCGCTGTTGATAGATTTCCTTGTACATCTGTACAGTACAGCTCTTATCCATTCACACATGGTCAAACAGATGAGGCATTGGCGACCTCGGTATGGTCAGCCCGATGGGATCACGTTGTAGTAGCCGTCAGTCAGATCCACTCCACGGATCTCAGTTTGGAGTGATATCACCAAGACAACCTTGGCTCTGTGAATTGAAAAATACTTGTCTATTAATGAGTCTTATGGTTTGATAGATTTCTCAAAATGTGTTTTTCCAATAAAATTTGACTTGATTCTGGTGCTGCATTTTCACATCTTGATCCAATGTTGGCATCACAGTGCCCCACAAGACCACTGATGTATTTTCTCTCAAGTTTACAGACAGAAATGGCATCATTCCAAATTTCTTTCAGAGATTGTTAAATCTGCACATAAGATTGGGGACACTTACAATACTTATGGTTTAGATGATATAAAAACAGTTTTTTTAAAGGTTAGTTGGGGGATGAGGATATGGAAATTCTGTTTTGTTAGTAGAATAAATACTCCAAATTAGTTGTCAAAAGTGTGTCGCCATTGATATTTTTTGTTTTATTCTCATTTTACCATAATAAATGAGACTTCAAACAGCTGTGGCTTACCTGTGCATGTTTTGTTGTCAGATTTCAGTTTCATCAGATGAGGGCATGCACAGCCTGTCTTGTCTCCGTTAAGGAGACAGAGATGAGAACAGCCACCATTGTTGGGGCTACATCGCATGTCACCTGTCAAAAGAGAAGTAGTAGTAGCATTTAATCCTAAGTTTTAAATCCGGTTTTGTCCCCATAAAACGGGTGACTGTATTTACCTCACACTCGCAGCAATCGCCCTACTTCGCCCAATCCAATGCATCCTTCATCCTCAACCCAAACCTCATACTCCCCTACTCCACTTGCTTCTTCCATGTCCTCTTTGGTCATCCCATCCTCCTCAAACCACCCACCTCAAACTCAAAAGCCCTTCTTAAAACATGCTCGTCATCTTTCGACATCCGTAATATCCCGTATCATACAGTGCTTTATCAGTATCACATGTGCCTGTGTGCGCTCAGTTTACATAGAGAGACACGACCCAAGCACAATCTAGTATCTGTGTAAGTGCCGTACAAATGTACGATATGGAGTGTACTGCAAGCGTGTGCGTGCTGCATTTTCACTGTAACTTGCATAAACTACTGGCCTTCCAAAAGTAGAAAGGCAGAGGCAAATAGTTGAGCTATAGGCCTAAGAATTTAAATAAATGAAATTAAAATAATGCTCAGCTTGTTTATTTTAATATTGGCCAAGTGTGGTATGCCACCAAAATCACTGATATCTTTTCGTATTGGATAACAAACAGGGGATAACTAATATCAGATGAAGGCTGTATTCTTCTCATTATATCTGCCATTTCTTTCCAATGACAGAGACAAAATTGAACTTTTAATGGTTAACCATCAATATTATCACAGTAGTGAATAGGGCATTGGAATATGCATTATTGCTTCACCATCAAAACCACAAGTTTTCCTCCCACCAAAAATTAGTGGTGAGTGTATGCAAGTGTCAGCCTCACATATCAAGTAGAAAGCAAGATACACTAAATTGGAAGAAGCACCTTTAAGCCCAATGTGCAGTCTTAAGTGATTTTTTTCTGCTGGAGACAGCCAGCAACTAGAAAGCGATTGTGCAAATCTGCAAACACCCCATATGGGCTTTGGCTCAGCGGTTATTCTGACCAAGTTTAGTGATTATAGCAATTGATTTGTGGCAGATATAGCAAAAAGGAGGGTAAGAGCAACTGACCTGTAATGACCCCTACGTGACCTCTGACCCCAATCTGTGAACACCCCACATGGGTCTTGGGTCAGTGGTTCTTCTGACCAAGTCTAGTGATTATAGCAATTGATTTGTGGCAGATATAGCAAAAGGAGGGTAAGCGCAACTGACCTGTAATGACCCCTGCGTGACCTTTGACCCCAATCTGTGAAAACCCTGTATGGCACTTGGGTCAAGGGTCATTCTGACGAAGTCTGGTTCAGATCAAGCCAACCGTGTAATACTAGTAGCATTTTGAAATATTAAGAGGGGTTAGAGAAACTGCCCCTTTTTGACCCCTAAATGACTTTGGATTCAAAATCTGTGAACCCCCCATATGGCCAGGCATCTGGCAATCATTGTGACCGAATGGCATTGATAGCACATGCAAACTGTGGGAGAAGTAGGGAAAAGGGTGTTAGCGCGACAATGACCGCTACTGACCCTACGTGACCCCAATGGTCAAACTGTGAACACCCTATATGAACCTTGGGTCAGGGGTTCTTGTGGCCAATTCTGGTTGCAAGCTGACCAAGCACCGGCACTAGTAGCATTTTGAAGCAAGGTACAAACAAAGAAGAAAGAAATTGAGAGAAATCGAGAGAAACCGCATGATATAAGTATTACAGCAGGGGTTCTGGTAGGCAGATTGCTAAATATGTGTGGTCCACAGACAAATGGCAGTTGGTCATTAAGCAGCTCTCAATGTCAAGTAAACATACTGAAACAAGCTATAATTTGGCCCTCAAAAAGCAGATTTTTGAAATGTTTTTGATGCTCATTGGTGGCCTGCTAGCAAATTTGACGAAGAAAACTTTTGGTCAAATCGTCCTACCTGGTTCTGTGGGTTGCCTGTCTGGATGGTACATATGGATGTCAAATGGTTGAGTATTGGTCTTCTGAATTTCGGTTACATTCTCGCCTGTGAATTTGTTAGCGCTGTTCACTGTGTTTGTACGCCAATCTGTCCAGTATACCAAGTGTTCAAAGACGGTGATGGCAAAGGGATGGTAGAGGGATTTGTGCCCTTGTAAGACTGTCATGATTCCGGTGCCGTCATAGGCTGCAGAATAAATTGAGTCAGACCTGAAAAAAAATAACATGATAAATTGTTTTTAAAAAATTCCCTTGTTGAATTTTGCATATCTTCCATTAATATACTGCAAATACTATGTATACTGCAAAAGCTTTAGCCTTTAGCATGACACCTACTGCTATACTCTTATTGGCCTGAAGCATTAGTGACATTGCTCTTATCTGACTGCATTACATACCAACATACCAATTTTGCATGCTCACATTTGCCTCTGAAACCTACAGTGGAAAGTTGTATCTATTTTATAATGTAACAGTATCACTTCATCTAAGGCTCCCACAAAAACGATTGTCTCAGAAAGCTAAGCAAAATGCAATTTTTGTTTGGTGAAAAAGGCTTCATAAAAATGCTGAATTTCTTTCCTTTTAAAATTGCCATTTTGGGCCACTTTTTTTTTGGGGGGGGGGGAAGAAAGCAGTCAGTTTTCTTCCTTTTATTTGCCCAATGACTTTAAAAAATAAATAAACGTCATCAAAATCCTCTAAAAAATGCTAAAAACACAATATGCATGGTATTCTGAAAGAAAATTCTTTTGTCTAACCGTCTGTGTAATTGAGTATAAAAGATGAAACAAGTTCCCATGGAAATCTTGTTCCTTAATTTCCCCTATGTGCACAATCACTACTAAGGCCTCTGGACTGTTCCCGGTTAATTCTTTAGAATGGGCACAAGCACGCTTATTTTCGCTGATTACCAAGAATACAAACGAACGAGCAGGCAGACGCTGTTTTCGCACCTACCGAGGTCAAAGTTCTATACTGATTTAAATATTACAACTGTGCATTACTACTGTGTTAAATACGTCACACTCGTCATAGCAACTACGAACATGCTATAGCCCATGCTACTTTGGAAGCCATTTTGGAAATCTGCAAAAAACACTGTTCATGATCTTTGCGACGGTAGACTTTCTCAACAAACCACATGCCTGATGATATTCTTGGATATCTAAGGATCATTTTATAAGCGAGGGTCGCCTGGCGAATCAACGAGAAAATGTATTTTTCTGCACTGTAAGTTTTAGGTATAATGGGCTTGGGCGGTAAACATCTAAGCGTTCGCCAGAGAGCTCGCTGATTCAAGATGGCCGTCCGACCTCTAGCCTTTTATTATTCTTATCTCTATGATCACTACAATTGTGTAGCATTTATTTCCTGAAATTCCTTTACTTCCCTGAGCAACACCAAGCAATTTGACTGGTTATCCAAAGTGTTACACAATGTAAATATGGTAAGAAACATAGAAAGTCTATTTTGATTGGTTACTCATAGGTGGTATCATGTAAATAGCCAATCGGAGATGATGTAAGAATGGTGGTAGACCTCAGGGGGTTAAACTAATGGTAGCCATTGCTTGTATTTCACCGGTAATACTACGCCTACCTTGCATCGATCCAGAAGATTTTCCTTTCCAGATAGTCAATAGTCAACCCATTGGGCCAACCACCTTGTACTGAAGACACATTGAACAGAATTCTGCGGTCCTTCCCAGCCATTGTAGCGCGCTCAATGCGTGGATTTTTGCCATCCCAATCAGTCCAAAACATCAGCCTGCAACAAAAAGCAATAAATTGTTTAGATTTCATGAAAGAGGACCTTAACAAATTGCACCAATAAATAACTGCTTGATACAACTAACTCAAACGCATCAATTTTATACTGCTTTACAGGTTAAAGAAATCATTGTACATTCTACTTTTTGAGTAAAACCCTGTTCTACCCAACTCACCCATCCCTTGGGTCCAAGGTGATAGCTCTAGGACTTCCATGCTGCCAGCAACCACCGTGGTCCTGTATATCGTATTATTAGATAATGGTTTAGCAACCTCGATCTGATCTAGGTGACTCTCCACCCAGTAGAGATTACCGCCTACCCAGTCGACTGCTAAACCTTCTGCTGTGGCCAGGCCAGAGTCGACAACCACTTCAATGTTGCGTAGACCTTCAACAAATCGGAACAAGCAATATATTTGAGTTAAGTTGATGCTATCTTTCTTTGCATACATGTCATAGCATAATTTTACTATTTTTAAGTTAGAAGTCTTAATGAGCTATTGGACAAGCAGAAATGTCAATGAGAGTTACATTTTTTGGTACACGTTTCATACAGAAGTCTAAAGAATGCAAATGAGATATTGCCATTTATTCCATCAAGCTCTACTGCACAATATCAAACAGTGCACGACGGAATCAATACCTCAATTGCATTCTTGGGACTTCCACATGAAACATTTGCCTATTTTTCTTAGAATTAAGCATTTGCTTGTGAACATTGTGATTACATAGCTACAAGCTTCAACCAAACATTGTGCAAATATCAGTAAAATTGTAAAGGTTGGCATTTTTTAAATGTAAAATTTGCAAGGGGGACATGCAAGAAATCCTACATTTTGAGGTTCCCATTTGTTTAACATGAACTTACAAAAATTTGGTGTTTGTAATAAATTATCAGCACTATTTTTTCATTTAAAGCCACTGTGCTTGAGATTCAAGCAGAAATTCTGTTGATCTCCAATTTCTCACCTGCATTATATGAATTATCATCCAATATTCCTCTGTAAATTTTATCGTCCACTACATCTGTCCAGTACACCTCGCTGGTGTTGTAGTTGAAATCCAAGGCAATCGTGTTACGTAGGTTAAACACTAGCACGTTATATTCCCTGGTGACTAGGTTAATACGTCTCAGCTGATTGCGATTGGAGAATATCAGGTATGGATTGGCAGGCTCTGTAAGATGGCAAATTGACAAATTAGCAGTTGGGTCATTTCACGAAACTGGGACTCAAAGTGTGACATTTGATGGAATTTTCAGATTTGTGTCAAAGAGTGACAGCTAGTGATCCCATTTCATTACACTATTATTCATAACTTTCATTCTGTGTTTTGAAAGAAATTTGGAGAGCTTCAAAATAATTAGACATTGTTTTGTCTGGAAAACTTGACAAATTCATGTCACTATGTAACAGGGACACTGTGGGGACACCACACCTTTTAAAAAATATAACACTTGTGATATAATTCAAGCTTTAATTTAAGTCCTGCACACAATACAAATCTCGCATAACATTCATAGAGAAGAGTGTACCAAAAATGGTGTAAATAGGAGGAAATGTTTCACGATGTAACAAATGTCACACCTGGGGACACCATGTTACATTGTGACAGCAGCTGAATACCTTATACTATAAACATTTGAAGCAAACTTTTAACTTTTGGAGAACTCTTTTTGACCCAAATGTTCAGTTATGCAAGTCAAATTAAGCTACCATTTATACATATCTAAAATTAAATAGCAAAGAGGTTAACGATATAACAGGGGACACTGAGGTCCAACTTTGTGAAATGACCCAGTTACGAAGTCATCGAACAAAAACAAAATGCACAATGAGTTGTTGAATTTGCAAATAGACAACACATGAAGCACTGCAGCCTGCACTAACAAATTTTCAATAATTTGTTTCTTACCAAGTGTCTTGCATGTCCATCCATCATCTAGTAACTCATAGCCATCCTGGCAACTACACTTGTAATGGCCTGGTAAGCCTTCATCCTCACATATCTGACTGCAGCGCCCTATTTTGCTGGAACACATGTGAGCATCTGCAATACAAATGCAACATACTTAACAAAAAACCATCATTATTCTTAGGCCTAAAAAAGTTGAAAATATTTAAACAGATCAGCCTCTTTCAGGAAATTTATCACCTGAAGAGGCCTTATATTTTGAAATAATGTTTTCAAATCTGGGACGCTATAATATTCTCTACGTACAAGCGCATAATCAACGC